>JAJJMB010016582.1:150938-236778 GCA_023531105.1 Papaver atlanticum | reverse complement strand
TTGGGAACTCAAACAAAAGTATACTAATAGGTACTAATTAGTGTATATGGTACAAATCACGTCTATTTAAAAATATACAAGTGAAGTACTTTTGCACAAAGTGTTAGGATTAAAGTTATTTCTGCATGGAGATTAAGAAGAAGAAGGATGACAGCTTTTCTAAGGAATTAAAGAAAGATAGAGCTTAGAGTATAAGCTACCACCTTACATTAAACGGAGGAGACTATGTGGAATGTTTGAAGGAATAAAGATCACCGCTCAACTGAAAAAGAGATCAACAGAATTTTGATCAATCAATAACAATACTTTAGAATATGGAATACAATGATAAGATGACAGTTTAACCGACAAAATACAAACACGATAACACGTATACCTCATATATATATTCCCTCCGTCCCAAATTAGATGAGTTAGTTGTTTTTCAATTTTGTCCCATAAATAGATGAGTCATTTCTCTAATTAAGGGGATATCTCTAAAACTATCATTTTAATTGATTATTGTTACTATAAGAATATGTATAATTTGATAATCATTTCGTTACGTAGGTGTTTTAAAATGTTTTTCAACCGTATAAAGCTTACGAAAAACCGTGGTATAGTTTACGAGATAAATCACTTCTAAGTTTTACTAGTTATTATCCATAAGGGTATAATTGTAAAAAAATACTTAAACATACTCCCCTTTCCTCCTTGCCTTAAGAATTGTGCAAAGTATAACTAGGTCATCTTATTTAGGACGGAGGGAGTATGATGTAAAAACTATGTTATATTTTTATGGGATATTCTCTAGTTGCCCCGGTACTTGTTACTAGAAAAGACTTTGGATTTGGATTTGGAGTATGATGTAGTAAGATGCGATAAGTAGTATGTCATATATCTGCCCAGGTAGGGGAAAGCCGGAGAGGCGCTAAAACTGTGTAAAGCCATATCTGGATAGGCGTTAATGTAGGGGCCTTTTTGTTAACAAATGTTCTACTCCATTTTTTTATATCAAATGTTGGTCATCATTGAAGGAGATTTTCACTTTCATTAATGAGAAGCTTATTGATTAGTATCACTTTTGCTTTCATCGATTAGTCTTTCTTTTCTGTACATATCATACAACTTGGTTATACCAAACGGTATTGTGCTTATAGACTTGGTGATCAACTAGGAACCACAATTCTAAGCTAAACAACATGAGATATTTGGTGTTTCATAACAACAGTAAATCAATTTTAAGTCAGAAGTTGAGACGTGTATGGATTATTACCGATAATGATTTTGACTTCACAGGTGCGTTTATAGAAAGAGCACATATGCATCCAATTGAACAACTCCAAGACAAAATTAGCCTCTCTCTCCTCCCCTCTCTCCTCTCTGGCGATTTTTCTTCCACCACTAAAACCTCCGCAAACTAGCCAGTAAACACCATTTCTGTACATGAAAACTCCATGAAATAACCAGTAACCACCATAGCCGGCGGTGATGTTCAACAAAAACCTTCAATAATCTTCCTGATGTATTTTAATCAAAAAACCCATCTCAGATCTATGAACCCAAGTTACTAAAACTCGATTGCAAGATTTTTATCAGAGACCGAATTTCTTCAGATTGTTAAGTTCTAAGACTCCAAAACAACTAAGACCTAAGATTCAAAGACTCCAAGACACCAAGTTCTCAAGCTTTCAAGTTTCAAAGACACCAAGTTCTCAGCTAAATCCTAAGATTCTAAAATCCGGATTATCTCTTTTTATTTTAATTTTGAATTCACTTTTGATTATAATTATTCCTTAAATATTTCTATTTTATGATCTCTCTCCCCTGTTTCTATTTGATTTGATTTCCTGTATCTGTTTCTCGTTTTTTTTCGTGAAACTTAATTTCTTCCTGTATTATTTAGCCTGTATTTCTTTAAAATCTAAATGCAGTTATTTAAATTAGGCAAAGGTCATTTAACTTCTCTTTCAAAACTAATGAGAACTTGTATAATCCCAGGTACCTATTGCTACAATTGGAAGAAAAGGAAACCTCTGCGAAAACAAGGGTTTCGAGGAAATTCTCAAACCATAGTCCTGACCAACTCTAAGGCAAAGCTCCCAAGCATAGAGGAATTGGATCCGTCTCCCAATTATGTTGGGAATTTGAATCATTCTTTGAAAGTCTTTCAAACTTCAATGAGGTAAGCCTAATACCAAATCTCCAGTCAAATGAAGATATTCGATGATTCCTGCAATTCTTTTGTTTGCCTTTACATACACTTTGAGTTTTGGGATTTAATTTAATTTCAATACAATATTAATGAGCACCTTTACCTGTGTATTACCTTTGCCTTAAACTTGGATAGAAAAGATATGCGTACTTCAACTTGTAACATTATGAGGAGTAGACACGTTGAAAAACATCATTCAGATATAACAAGAATACAGTATGGGATATATATTTGTTGTGTGTTGTTAGAATTTAGATATCCTCTGATTTCTTATTTTTGGTAGTTTATAAGCATGATATCCTGGAATTGCCCGGGACTAGGGAAACCTGACTCTAGAAATAGTCTACTAGATACACTCAATAAGGAGAATCCTGATATTCTTTTTTTATCCGAGACCAAGTAACAGAACAAAGATATGCATAATATTCTAAGACAAGTTAATGTTCAAAACTACTTTCTTGTGCCTCCTAGGGGAACTGCAGGTGGCCTATGTCTCTTATGGAAAGATAATGTCAATATCCAAATAATGGATCATACTCATAATCACATAAATACCACAGTAACAAATCATCTAAATAGATTTAGTTGGATTCTCACTTGCTTCTATGGGAGCCCATACAGAAAATTGAAACTGAATTCTTGGAACATCATAAAAGAAATGGCAAGGACCATGAATAAACCTTGGATAATAATAGGGAATCTGAATGTAGTTTTGCATGAAGAAGAAAAGATTAGCAGATTTCCTTTTAAGAAACATGAGGCTAGGATATTCAATAATCTAATAAACAAATGTAATTTGATGGATTTGGGGTTCACTGGTTACACGTTTACTTGGAATAACCATAGAAATGATACTGATAATATATAACAGAGATTAGATAGAGCTCTAGTCAACGCTAAGTGGAATTTGAAATTTCCTAACTCTAGCATAAAACACCTTGGCCCTCTTGCTTCAGACCATGTTCCTATTAGACTAAATACTTATAGTAGGAAATACCATTTAGTCCTAATATATTAGAGTTAGTTTGGTCCAGTTGACCCAGTCAACTGTCTGTTTGGTCCTTTAAAAAAATATATATTGTTGTTTGGTCATAAATATTATTGTTTGGTCCTAGGGTGGACAATACCCACGCGGGATGACGTCATCAATGATGTCATAATCTTTTAATAGGGACAGAAATGTCATTTTTTCTTTTTTTCTCTCTCTTAATAAAAAAACTTAAAACTTAAATATCTTTTGAACCACATGTCCAAAAATGATAAATTTTATATATTCGGAAAGCCTTCGACGAGAGCTTTCCAACGAGTACCATTGTTGCTATGTTTTGGAGATTTTAATTTTTACCTTATCCTTAGGCTAAAAAATAACTATACAATGAACTATATACGAGTTCATTATACAAAATGAACTAATTTAATGAACTACCATACTAGCTAGTTCTTTCTACAGAATAAACCGTCATGATTAAGTAACATACGAGTTCATTCTATAAAATGAACTCGTATAATGAACTACTATTAGGAGTTCATTCTACCATATGAACACCTATCACGAGTTCATTCTACAATATGAACACCTATCACGAGTTCAGTCTACAATATGGACTATCATTTACGAGTTCATTTTATAATATGAACTACCATAATGAACACCTATTACGAGTTTATTGTACAATATGAACTACCATACTTGATTATCATTACGAGTTCATTTTACAATATGAATTATCAATCCTACGATATGAACAACCATTATGAGTTCATTCGACAATAAGAACATCTATCAAGAGTTCATTCTACAATGTGAACCATAATAATGAATTACTATTGTGACTTCATACTTAATAATGAAGTACTTTTATGAGTTCTTTCACAAAACAAATTGCTAGCGTATACTAGTTCATTTCGTAATTCTATGAAATGAACTGCTATTATACCGAAAAAATTAAAATTTCAAAACATAGTATAATGGGTACTCGTTGGGTAGATCTCGGCGAGACCTTTCCGAATATATAAAATTTATTAATTTTCGACTTATATTTTGAGAGATATTTCATTTTTAAGTTTTTTTATTTATTAATTTTAAGAAGAGAGAGAAAATAGAAAGAGTGAAAAAAAAACACATGAGAAGAGAGAAAATATAAGAGAGAGAAGGGGTATTTTAGATATTTTAATATTTTTGAATAAATAAGGACCGAATAGAACTCTTCTTTTTTTGGTGGACCAAATTAACTTGGGACCACAAAAAATAGGACCAAACGATTATTTTCCCATACTTATAATCACTGGAATGATGGTCCCACTCCTTTTAAATACTTTGGAGAGTGGATAATGTTGGCATTTCAGCTTCATAATCAATATACTTAGTACATAAACATGAGTATTGAATGTTGGCATTTCAGCTTCATAATCAATATACTTATTACATAAACATGAGTATTGAATGTTGGCATTTCAGCTTCATAATCAATATACTTATTACATAAACATGATTATATAGAACTCATGGGCTGAAATCAAAATACACCCAGTTTTTACATGCTCTACAACATCTGAAATATGTATGAAAACAATTATTACTTCCTGTCATTAGCTGCACATAATCTCTAATAGTTTCACAATCAACACAATAATTTCTGAATTGATTAACATCAGTAAGAGCAGAATAAAGCATGATATATAATTCTATAAGTATAAGAAGAAGAAAACATAAATCATCAAGTTATTAGGGTTTGATGAGTACTTAGCTTCTACTTATATTTCCTCTTGCTCAATTAATGGGAAATCAGAAAATTATGAATATATACAAGAGGCTAGAAGAGGGCTTAGTCATCACTTGATAGCTATGTGTCATCCAACCTTTCCATCATCAGTTGGATGGCACCTCACTAGGTGAGTCATGCTTAGTCAACATGACACCTAAGAAACATTAAGTTAGTATGAATTCCTTGATTTAACTCTAATCATTCTTTAATCTAGTACATACTTAATCCAGTTTAGATTAGAACTAAACATATATTAACTTAAGCTAAGCCTGATTTGTTGCTAAACCAACATAAAGTCTAATAGATAAAGCATGAGGAATGTAAACCACTTATACAAGAAAACTGGAATACCCATGTTCAAGGATCTCCAGCTCATAAAATGAATAAAAAAATAGCTACCGTTAAACATATCCTGAGACTTTGGAATAGAAATAGTTTTGGAAACATCCAAACTAACATAGACAACATAAAGAAAGATCTTGAAAAGATAAATGGTATGACTAGGAATCCTAACAAGGCTATTGATTTAATAAATCTTAGGAAAGATCTAGCAAATTGGTATGCTGTCAAGGAAAAATTCTGGAAAGATAAAAGTAGGGATCAGAATCTGGCTTTAGGAGATAAAAATACGAGGTATTTTCATAATAAAGCTAAACAGAGATTCAGGAGGAATAGAATAGAAACCATCAAAAATAAAAATAATGAATGGGTTAATACTAGAAAAGAAATCTCTGATTGTATGACTGAACATTTTCAAAAAATAGCTTCCACGGTCAACCCTGAAATTGATCAAAACATTATTAGTCTGATTCCTTCTTGCATATTTCAGAGTGACAATGAAATGCTGTGTTGCACTCCCTCTGAGAATTAAATTAAGAAAACCCTGTTCTCTATGGAACCGGATAAAAGTCCGGGACCCAATGGTTTCCCTCCCAATTTTCTTCAACAAAATTGGGAAACTATTGGGTCAGACCTAACCAATATGATACAAACTTTCTGTATACCTGGTAACATCTCTAAGGAAATGAATGCCTCATTCATTTCGTTAATTCCAAAAACTCTAAATCCCACGACTCCGGCAGAGTTTAGACCTATAGCTCTTGGCAACACATCTTATAAAATTATTTCAAAACTTATGGCAGGTAGAATGAAAGGATTACTAGATAAGATAATCTCACCTTACCAATCTGCCTTCATACCTGGAAGGCAGATTTCGGAAAATATAACTCCGGCCCATGAAATTATACATAAGATGAAGAATTCTAAGTCAAAAAATGGCTTTATGGGATTAAAAGTGGACATGTCCAACGCATTCGACAGAGTCGAATGAAATCTTTTGATTCAAATAATGACTAAACTAGGATTCAATTAAAAGTGGTGCGACTTGGTTTATCAGTGTATTTCGACGACGTCGCTTTCTGTTTTGATAAATGGGTCTCCAACAAAATTCTTAAAAACTACGAGGGGTTTGAGATAGGGAGACCTGATTTCTCCTTACCTTTTCTTGTTTTGTATGGAAGCAGCTTTCCCGAACAATTACTCATACAGAAGAATCAGATCTGATATCAGGTATTAAAATCGTCAACCAAGTTCCTTCAATTAGTCATTTACTTTTTGCGGACGACTGCCTCTTGTTCTGTAAGGTAATTGAAAAATCTTATCATAATCTTGTAAAATTGTTTCCTGAATTTGGTAAGGCTTCAGGCCAACTTATTAACCTAAATAAGTCCGGGGTCTTTTTCAGCCCCGAAACAGAAAGTTCTATTCAACATAGAGTTAAGGAGATCCTAGGAGTCACTGCAATTCCACTAAATGATAAATATCTAGGCTCACCTCTTTTCACTAATAGATCAAAAGTCACTTGTTTTGAACCATTATTAGAAAAATTGAAGAATAAAATGCTTAGTTGGAGAGGAACTCATCTTATCACGGCAGGGAATACTGTTATGATAAAAAAAATGTCACAACTTCTTTGTATGCTTACCAAATGAATTGTTTTAGGATACCAGTAAATATTTGTAATAACATCACAAAAATTCAAAGAAATTGTTGGTGGGGAAAAAACGAAAAAGGGCTTAATGAAAAAAGGTAAAAAGGGTGTTTGTCTTAAAAACTGGGATTTTTTTTTGTAAATCTCTAGAGGAAGGAGGATTGGGAATAAAAAACGTCAAAAACTTTAATGTAGCTATGATAGCTAAAATGGGCTGGAGCTTGAAAGAGAAACCTAATTCTCTTTGTGCTTCCATACTAAAAGCCTAATACTACCCTGATTGTGATATTCTTCACATAAACACTATTCCAAATAGAAAAGATAGTTGGATTTGAAAAGGGTTATTAACTGGAATCCACCAAGTAAAGAAATATTGTTTCTGGGATATAGGAAAAGGAACAAATGTAGACATTTGGGATGATTATTGGATCCCAAATACTCTACCGCCAATACATAAACCACAAACTGGAACTGATGGGCTAACCAAAGTCAGTAATCTGATTACTGCAAATAAGACCTGGGATTTAGGTATATTGGCCAAGTGCTTCGACACTCAAACAATCTAAAAGATAAAGAAAATAACAATTCCTGCTGAAGACATGGAAGAAAAAGCTCTTTGGACTCTAACTGAAAAATGTACATTCTCTGTGAACTCTCTCTATAACAAGATAAACTCAACTGGAATCACAAATCAAAACTGGAACAAAGTATGGAGTATGGATACAACCCCATCTGTTAAAAGCTTTATGTGGAAAGCATCCCATGCAATTCTTTCAAATAGCATGAGAGTAGCGGCAATTATACCAGGTATAGATACTACTTGTAAACTCTGCAATGAGGGGCAAGAGACGCTAACTCACCTTTTCTTGGATTGCAACTTTGCTACACAGGTTTGAATGCATTTTAATTTTGATAAGCAATTTTTTACTAATGGAACAAACACTTTTCATGATTGGTTGAATGATTGCTTTAAAAACCCTGATAGAGGGGACTATGATATAGACTGACCAGTCCTTTGCAGCAATATCATTTGGCACATTTGGAAATCTAGGTGCAATATAGTGTTTAAGAAAGAGAGCCAAAATAGTGCCTTAACCGCAAACAAAATCATCAAATACATTAATGGGTACATGACAGTGAGTAAACATGGTTATAGTGTAATGGAAAATCTTTACTATAATCCTAGCAATGACAATGCTCTTCAGATTACAACCCAATATAGTCAGGTTCAACCCAGAAGTATGGATCTCAAAATTGACATTACTCTTACAATGATGTGTTCAACTGCAAAAGCTGGAATTGCTCTAACTTTGTGTGATCATACATGAATCATTAGAGAAGCTAGAGGGATGCATGCAGATTGTGCAACCATTGAAGATCTAGAAAAAGCTAGAGCGAATGCAGCTTTCAAACGGGCAACAGAATGGAGTGGCTATATTATAACTTTCAGAAGCGATTCTCAGCCAACCCTTTTGCTGCTGATAGGAATGTATGCAGAAGCTCGACAACAGAGATACAAAATTAGTGAAGACTTTGGAAACAAAACAAAGTTTCATATAAATTTCTTAGTTCAGGATTTTATTCTAGTCGTGAGAACAAATATCATTTGGGCGTCTCATTTGGCCAAGTTCTGTAACAAATATGCAATTGAGCATGTTTGGAAAGATATAAACCTTTGGGCTATCCTAACGTATTTAAACATTCAAAACTTTAATGAAGATGTAATGGAGTACCGGAACTCTCCTTATGGAGGATATGAACCTTTTCTATCAATAACATGAGGATTTCCTCTTTTTCAATAAACATAAAATAAAATTGAACAACTCGAAACCGATATAACCACAGAAAGATATATATATATATATATATACATTCAATGATAAAAAGAGCACATATGTTAAAAGTAATAAACATTTAGGAATATAAGTGACATCCTTACCAAAAATGCACTCGATAAGCGTCTGAAAAACGATTTTCAAATATAATTGCGGTCTAAAATTTGCTTTGCTGATGATATTTTTGCAAGAAGATAAGTTGGTCTGTCTTGAATCTGAAAACATAAAAAGTTAACTATGGAATTTGAGTGGGCTTAATGTTGGTGGGTGTGCAACCTAAAAAAAAAACTTGCACAGAGTCGGGCCCCGTGCGATCGCACATGTAGTACTGCCTTAAGACAGGCTTTGTGGATGACTATGATGTAAATGAACTTTATATTACTAGATTTGTACCCTTGCTATGCACCGGGCATATTTTTACTTAATTTGGTGTGCGTGGGGCTTCGTCCTACCCCGTGGCAATGCATTTCTGATTTGGTATGCGTTGGGCTTCGCCTCGCCCCGTGGCGACGCGTTTTTGATTTGGCTTCGCCCCGCCCCGTGGCGATGTATTTTTGATTTGGTGTGGCGGGGAAAATACATTAAATAGATGGAGATATGTGTAGATTATATTTATTTTTTCTTTTAACTTGGTGTGCGTGGGGCTTCCCCCCGCCCCGTGGCGGTATTTTTGATTTGGTGTGCGCGGGGCTTCGCCCTGCCCCTTGGCAATGCATTTTTGATATGCTGTGTGATGGGCTTCGTGCCGCCCCGTGGCGATGCATTTTTTAATTGGTGTGAGCGGGGCTTCGCCCCGCTCCTTTCTCGATGTATTTTTGATTTTGTGTGGCGGAGCAAATATATTAAATTGATTTCTTTTCTTTTAACTTGGTGTGCGCGGGGCTTTGCCCCACCCCGTGGAAATGCATTTTTGATTTGGTTTGCGCGGGGCTTCGCTCCCTCCGCGTGGTGATTCAATTTTGATTTGGTGTGACGAGGCAAATACATTAAATAGGCAAAGAATATGTGCAGATTTTATTTATTTTTTCCTTTTATTTTTGCATAAAATATGTGGATTTTTTTTCCCTTTATATATTAATTTGGAAAAAGAGTCTTAATACTTATTTTTTCCTTTTATTTTTGTAGAAAATATGTGAATTTTTTCCCCCTTTATATATTAATTTGGAAAAAAGAGTCGTAGTTACTCGATTTCCAAATTGAATTCGGACTTCCATAAAATTCCAAACATGTACGGTAATTTAGGTATTCCTTTTAAGTTTGTAATTTTCAAACCAATCATACGTTGCCAAGTGTCTTCACCTAAATATTGAATTTAGTTTCCTTTTTTTAATCTCTTTCTTATTCTTTTTAAACCAACCATACGTTGCCAAGTGTCCTCACCAAAACGCTCGTTTCACAAAACTCAAAAAATGTCTATTGCGGCTAATAGGAAGCAAGGGCTTCCTTACCGTTCAACGTGGGAGCTTTAGTTGTCTAGGCCTTTAAGTCTTTAGATTGTTTCGAGTAATCCATGTTGGGATGGAAATGTATTTTCTCGTTTCTGTAGCGGATCCTAATATTTATACTTGGACGATAAGTTTTACTCGATTCCAGCCTATAATCGTGCATGTTATACAACTCCCGGTGTAGATCATGTTTTCTGCTTTGCCAAAATGTTTCAAATCATCATCCCTTATTTGTGTCGTAACATGAACCAAGTCTTGGGCTTAGAAGAAGGACGGGTGCATGGTGAACGATAAGTGAAATCTGTGGATTTAATGATGCCTGTGTCTGGTGACTCTGGTCCATATGAATGGCGGATAATAGATTTTGATAAGTGAAATCGGTGGATTTGATGCTGCCCGTGTCTGGTCCATATGAATTGCGGATAATAGATTTTGATAAGTGAAATCTGTAGATTTGATGCTGCCCGTGTCTGGTCCATCTGAATGGCGGATAATAGATTTTAACCAGCGTCCAGTCAATTAACGGCGAATTACATCCTGATGTACCGGACAACATACTGGATGTTAGTTGATGCATCTGCAAATGAAATTTCATTTCTCTTTTTTAATAAAAGAAAGTAGGTAACCAAAAGACTAGCTTGGTATAAGAACTTAGAACATCGTATTTTAAAGAGTATTGGGCTATCACGGCATAACAACGTTAAAAGTTAATGATAATTGATTAATGCGCGCACTGTCTTTTCATCAATTAAAATAAAGAATAACTTCCCTCCGATGAATCCAAAATAACTTGGATAACGTTATTGTGCTTAACTGCGGTCTATGTGAAAAAAATAACGATTAAAAACGTATATAAACCTAAGAAATACAAGAATATCTCTCGAGTTTTTTCAAAATTTCCTATTTACCTTAAACCTAACGGGGTAGGTGTCAGATGTATTTCTATCGTTGCACCCACAACCAATCCAGTATTGGATATTTAAGAATGCATCCATGTCCAGTCTGTCCATGAACAGATGGGTATCAAACCCGCCATTATGCGATGGATTAGGTTAGGTTGACGGGTTGGATGAGCATTTATGATCCCTAGTTTGGTTGTCAAGTTTAGTTCCAAAAGTCAGAGTTGCTTGATTTGATTACTAGAGTCAACTAAAATACAAACCAATCACAGCTTGCATAAGCCCATATATTGTGCAAATTCATGTGTCTAGGGATAGCATAGTTTTTGATGCCTAACGGGGATTGAATTACTTGTGGGTATCTAAACCACAAAACTTGACTAAAATATGCATAAAGTAATAGAGATCGTAATGAACTGCACCTTAAAAGATTATCAAGACTAAAGATAACATACCAGCTCACTTCAACACTACCTGATTGTGTTGAAAATTGCATCCTCTTAATTAAGATGACATTGAGATCCATCATAAAGCATAAAGTAATAGGCATAAAGTAATAAGGAGAACGACTGAAATTGAATTGCTTGGAGTACATTCAAGTCCGAAGTCTGATAGTAGTGGCTTTATACAGGACGGTGTTCAAAACTGGATTAGGTCTCGGAGTTTTTCTGCACCTTAATTATGTCAAAGGATTTTGATTCTTTAAGAGAAAGGTGATGCATAAAAGACGAGGTGACAAGAATCATTGTCACAACACCAATCAATCATCCGGTTATGTAACCTTATGAACTTGGAGACATTTCTTTGAAGCAAAAGGTTCAACAATTAGAGATGTCATGTATTTTCTCTTGGGAAAATGGTATTCACTTAACAAGTTCATTAATTAAGAGGGATCTCTTGAGGCAAATAATTCCAAAACTTCCCAACTTGACTAAAATAGGCATCAAGTAATAGAGATCATAATGAACTACGCCTTAAGACACCCATATTACTAAATCTACAAGAAATGTTTTTTTTTTACTTAGTTTTGTCTAAGGGGGAGTGAATTTCTGGGGTATTTACTTGTATAACAGAAGATACAGACTTTCAGAATAGACAAGAATTATGATGATCAAGATAAGATTCTTGATATCAAGAACTATCGGGTAAAAGACAAACTTATCAGGATTCACGAATGTCTTAGAGGAGACATTAAAAGTAGTAACCTAATAGAGTTTCACGAAGAAACTTAGGTCTTTAGAGGATAACTCTAGCAGTAACTAGGACATAGAAATGCCATGATTGAGATTCTAGTTTGCAGAGAGTCTTAAATGATGAGGGTATGAAATACACCACAATCTTTTCGATATCAACCTATATGACACACACCTTGCACAATCTAATATAGACAAGGACTGTCAAGAAGATAACAACCACAAGATGTACACTTCGTATATAGTATAAGTTCGGACCGAACCAAATATGGGATCAATCCAAGTTTCTGATTAACGTACAAGTGTATTTACTTTAATTATAACTAAAAAAATAATTATAATTGCGGAAAGAAAAGTAAATCACACGAGACAAGATTTTGTTAACGAAGAAACTGCAAATGCAAAAAAATCTCGGGACCTAGTCCAGTTTTGGATACTCTCAGAATTAAGACACTATACAAAGACTACTACCAACTTCGTATGGTTAAGACCAAGTATACTAACTCCAAGTTACCTAGTTCCTTCAGTATCCCTGCGGATACCACCAATCTGGTAAACGTACATGAATCCTACGATATAGTCCACTATCTTAAGTTGCTTCACCCACTGTGAAGACTTCTACCACTCAACTCCTTTGGATCATATTCCGAAACAGTGAAGGACTAATTTGTATTCGGTACCCGCTCCTTTGTATGGGTTCAGATCCTAGCTCAACCTATCCAATTCAGATCCTGAAGAGGACCACCAAATGATAGATCGTCGATCTATACGACTAGCTATAAGATATCTATCAAGATAAAACAAAGTTATGTCGGATCCCATCCAATCAAGTGTGCACGAATTATATCACAAAGATCGGAAACCAGTAAGAATCTTTTTTTCTTCAAATCTTCGGTCTTCAATGTACCTGCGCAATAACTTGATTCCCTTATGATCAGTCACGCACAAAATGGAGTCTGTTAATAAGGGATGATCACAAGTCTATCATCTGAACTTTGTTGATCCTTAATCTAGTTTGAGTGACCTCATATCAGAAGATAAGGATCACGGAATAAACAAACTAGTAAATTTCAAGGTTCAACTACCGCTAGTCAATCAAATCAATAATCAAAAACTAAATAAAAATATGATTCCAGTTTCCTACCGACGGTACTTCTATGCTTTTTGATCCCATAGAAGTCTTTAAAGAACGGATAAAACATATTTCTCCTAATTAGGTTACATTCCTCTTCAAGATAGTATTACGAATAATACTAATAGTCGGCTATCACACTGACTATAAAATGAAGCGCGTGTGTCGGGATAAGTTTGTAAGAATAACAAACTTCACTATTTATAGACCAAGGTAAATTGGACACCAAGGAATTTACATAAACGAAAATATCAAAAGATATGCAATAAATACCAAGCTTAGGCTTTGTCTAATTGAAAAAGCGGGGGTCTAACAACCATACCCAATATTTCGCTTAGCAATCTGTATGGAAAACTCCAATATACTTTGAAGAGAATCAACTGGACAGTTAGACTCAATCTTAAGAAAAGTATATCAAAGAGTTTATATCTCAATTCTCAATTCAATCCGTAATCAAACAAATAGGAATTTGCGAGCCCGATTGAATAAGAGAAATAACTTGAACGATACCAAAGACCTATGTTCAAGTGTCAATCAATTCGATCAACAACCTAAAGTCCGGATTCAAGAACTGATTGATCTTAACACACAACCTGTGATATTTCTATTATATAACAAAATATAATTCGGAAAAGAAATAACACAGACACCAGAAATTTTGTTAACGAGGAAAAGAAAATGCAGAAAACCCCCGGGACCTAGTCCAGATTTGAACACCACACTGTATTAAGCCGCTACTGACACTAGCCTACTACCAAGCTAACTTAGGACGGGAATGTAGTTGATCCCTAATGAATCTCACACTTATCAAGGTACAGTTACGCTCCTTACGTCTCTGAATACCAGCAGGATTCTACGCACTTGATTCCCTTAGCTGATCTCACCCACAAATAAGAGTTGCTATGACCCAAATTCGAAGACTTGATAAACAAATCTGTCTCACACAAAAAAGTCTATTGTATAGATAAATCTGTCTTCCATAGATAAACCTATGAGTTTTGTTCCGTATTTTGATAAATCAAGGTGAACGGGAACCAATTGATAAATCAGACTTATATTCCCGGTGAATAGCCTAGTATTATCAATCGCCTCACAATAATCTTAATCGATTAACGAAACAAGATATTGTGGAATCACAAACGATGAGACGAAGATGTTTGTGACTACTTTTCAATCTTGCCTATCGGAGAATAAATCTCGAGCAAATCTTAAAGAAGATAGTACTCAATCACGATAGAAAACAGCAAGATCAGAACACGCAACTAAAGAGAAAATAGTTTGGTATGGCTTCACAATCCCAATGAAGTCTTCAAGTCGTTAACCTACAGGGTTTCGTGAAAAACCTAAGGTTAAAGGAGAATCGACTGTAGTCGCAACTAGTATCACACAAGAGGTGTGGGGATTAGGTTTCCCAGTTGCTAGAGTTCTCCTTTATATAGTGTTCAAATCAGGGTTTGCAATCTAAGTTACCTTGGTAACAAAGCATTCAATATTCACTCTTAGATGAAAACTGATTAGATTCAAGCTAATATCTTTCAACTGTTAGATCGAACTTAGCTTGTAATACACAAATGAAATGTACCATCATTTAGATAAAGGTAACCGTACCTAAACGTGTTCCCATAGAAGTATACAAGACACAATTGAAGCAAAATCGATTTTGATTCACTCGAATCATTTCATGAACATTATAGCCACGGTTTGCAAAAGATTGCATTCCTTATTATATAAATGTATTAGTTCAATAACAAACCTATTTTAGAACATAACCTACTTAAGTATGCAAACGGGTACGCATACCTAAGTAGACAGACTGAGTTTGGTTACGCCAGTAAGCGTACTGGTATGCATACCACTTACACTTCCAAACTCCAGCAGAAATTCACGGGACTTTGACTTCTGCTAGTACGCGTACGGGTAGCATAATTAGTTCCCGGACTTTCAACAACCAACCAGTATGCGTACGGGTACGCATACCATGGTTCCCGGTTTTGGACTTTACACAAATGTGATTACACACTATGTTTATATCCAATCATGGTTACATGTTCTAAACCCTCATTTCAATCACTGAAACATTCTTGGAAGACGACAATAGTTGTCTCACACAAACTATTAGCTTCAAAGCAATTTTCAAGTAATCGAATGATCAATACGAAACATTCCGAGTCTACATCAAATGACTGTCTCACACAAATCATGTAAGATGTTACAAGGCGATTTTCACATGATCATCTTTTGACTTTCGTCAAGAATAAAAGATGAACTTGGTTAAAGCGAAAGCTTACCGACAAGTATTTCGAGAGATAGATAAGCGAGATAAACTCGGCTCGAAATAAAGTAAAATTTCAATAAATTAATAATGTTGGGACTGACAAATTCTATCAATTTAGCGAAATATTAATTTATCGATAAATTAATAAATTATTAAATTATCGAAACACTCTAAATTTAAGTTTCAAAAATAAAATATAATAAAATATTTAAGTTAAACTTAATGGTTTCCCATAATAACAAATATCATGAGATATTATTTTCAACTCAAATTGATGTGTAATAAATTTTTGGCATAATATAATTAACATAGTATAGTATATTGCATATTATGTGCATAAATTTATATATCTTTTGATGTTAAAAGAAACAAAAAACAACAATACAAAAGAAGAGCGAAACAATAGCTCATACTTCTCATCTCAAAGGTTTCAAAAAATCCACGATGACAAAAGATTCGAAAAGCATTGTGTGAGTATAGTCATTCCAATACAAATTCGACTCAAATAGAAACACAAAAAATGGCTTCTTGAAAAATTTAACATACAAGTATGTCAAGGAACGATATCAAATACAATTAAGCGTGCATCGGAATACATCTCAAGTGAAACCAGTTTCTCGTAAATAAGCAATCTTATCAATAGTAAAGCTCAATGATTTCCTCCTACAATTTGAAAAAGGCAGTCCTGAACTCCTCAAGAGGCTACAAAAAAATCAGAGATGAAGTCCGGTGTTGCATAAATGTGAAAAAGAACAAACAACTTTGGAATCTTATTTTAGTAATGCACTAGTAATGTAATGCTATTATAATGATTATTAATTTATATTTTAGTTGGGCCCTATTGGATACTTAAATTTTTTATTATCTTATAAATTTAGTGAGGTTATTAATTTAATACACTGGCCCAAGTCGGGACTGGCAAAAATATTATTTTAGCGAAGTTATTAATTTATCGCGGATTAATTTATCGAAGTTTTACTGTACCAAATGTGTATAATTGAAGTCTATATAGAGATACGACTTTTTGTCTCAAATAGGAGATAGAGTAGATAGACTTTTGAGTGATAGATGAGTTCAAGTCTCCACATACCTTTTGTTAATGAAGTTCCACAAGTTCCCTTGAGTAGTTCTTCGTCTTCATTCGATGGACGCCGTGAAGTCTAAAGCTCAACTACACTTACTATCCTAATCCAAGACTTAGCTATAAGTAGACTAGAAATCAAGACTTATAGTTTTGGCAACTAAACTTGACAAACAAGCTTGAGATAGACACGCTTGCGAGTTCGACCGAGCAGTGCTCTAACACTAATATCCAACTAATATACTAAAATCTCTCATCGATGATAACTCAATATTATCTAGCATACAAGTATATTTTACTAATATATTCTCCAGAGATATGTTTTACTTACCGGGAAAGTGAAAGAACGATGGTACCCAAATATACCACAATATTTTTATATTAACCTATAAGTCCGATACCAAGTGTGATCGTCTGTGGACAAAGTCGAGACAATACGACAACTTGAAATTCACTTGATAATAGTTACGGTCCAAAACCGATTTACTATCGGATCAATATCAAGTGATTTGGAATTAACATACAAGTGCAGTTTACTTTAATTATAATAGAACAATTATAATGTGGAAAAGTAAAGTAAATGGCACAACAAGATTTTGTTAACAAGGAAACTGCAAATGCAGAAAAAACCCGGGGCCTTGTCCAGTTTTGACTACTCTCATAATTAAGCCGTTATACAAAATCTAACACCAACTTCGTATAGTTAAAACCAAGCAGACTACCCCTAGCTACTTAGTTCCCTCAGTATCCCTGCGCCTTCGACTTCTAGAGTCACGCGCGTGAATAGCAAGTCATTTGGATCGTATTCCAAACAACAAAGGAAGAATCTGTTTGGTAACCACTCTAATCAATCTTACTAAAGATAAGATGAGTTGTTGACAAAGGATCTTTTGTTTAATCTAATAAACTCCTTTGTCTGGTTAGATCAATCTATCCAATAACTACCGAAATAGTCAAGTTTAGATTCACACTCAATCGATATAGATCTCAAAGAGAAACTATAGAGAATGCCGATCTCACGCAACTAATCAATCAGATCTATCAAAGATAAACTGATTCTAGTTGGATCCCATCCGATCAAGGTTTGTGCACTAAATCCACATGATACGAAAACTAATAAGAAATCTTCTTCGTCTTCAAATCTTATTTTATATTCAATAACCTGCACAACACCACTTGAATCTCTTGTGATCAATCACGCACAGAATGGAGTCTTTGAACAATGGATTATCACAAGATGTCTTTAGATCTAACAACAATTCTAAAGATCTCGACATTCTGATCTAGTCTGAGTGAATCTTATATCAGAAGAGAAGATTCTCAAGAATAAACAAACTAGGTGCAACCAAAGTTTCAACAACCGTTAGTCAATCAAATCAAATCGAAAACTAATAACACTGCAGTTATCTAGTTTCCCACCAACGGTACTTGATGTGATTTCAACTTTGTTGTAGTAAAAGGTTCGTTGAGACTTGTGAAAGCAATTGATTTTAGACTTATTTAAACTAAATATAGAGAAAATTTAAATCCAAATTTATTTTTAAGATTGAAAATAACCAAGACACTAGATTCCACTATTACACATGAATGAATGATGGTAAAAATTCCAAAACTCTAATTATCTTTAAAATCTCTTTTTATTAATTCACAAATAATCAAGCATATTCTCAAACATTAATTGTATCCCTTAAGCATAGATTATCTAAACAAAGTATAACCTATCTAATTGAATCACAACTAATTAAGAAAATTATGCAAACAATTAAAATTCTGCAAAGCAGTGGTTTGAGTGAATTATAAAATGAAAATTAGAGAAAAGTAAAATAATTACCAATTATTCATGCATCAATAGCTTCCTCCGTGCCTTGATTACGCGAGAATTAGCTCATCATTATCATGGAAACATGCTCAAAATTCATCTTTATTAATGCTCAAAAATGGTTCACAAATGATGAAATGGGAGAAAAATGATAAAAACCGGGTTTGTAACACTTATATTTGTTACAAACTCAACTGTTACAGGAAACGATAACAAATAACCGTCACAAGCACTGTTGAGGAACGACTGTCTTTGAGTGTCTTATGTTCTTCGTAAGTTCTTCACCAGCAGAAATAATGTTCTTCCTACAACTTTTATTTTCCGATTATGTGATGCTCTAAACTTCTCCCTCTTCTCCCCCAACTCTCCGTAACCCTTCTCTATGCTCCCACATGCCTTTTTATACTCGACAGGAACAAGAATAATGTCTCATAACTCCACAAATTCTCCACAGTAAAGGAAAATTATTCTCGGGAATAATTTCTTTTTTTCTTCTTTGCATGCGATAAATTCTGGCTGACTCTCCATATTTATCTTCTACGAGCTCCTATTTACAGCTAAACTTCGTAAAACACATGTAGTACACGTCCCAAACTCGCTGTAACTCATATAGAACCCGTGTCCTCTGTTTGCTTCAATCCAACGATGCATCCCAAGTTTGTCGAAACAAAAAACCTTACCACTCTTGTTAAACCGTAACAGGGTGATTACAACTCACTGGGGTGATTAAGTCTTGCCAAAATTCACGGAAATTCTTCACAGAAACTCCCAAAAAAACATGTAACTCTGTTTTCTTCACCACGGGTTAGCTAGCCAAATTCATTCGAACCAAAGGCCCATACCAAGCCTTTTAGGCCATATCAAGACATTTCAAAAAGTTTCAGCCATTGAGTCTCTTTAACACGCCCTCATATCTCGAACAAAAAAAATCTTCCAGTTGAAAGAACTCCTTTTCCCGCCAAAAATCAATTTCAAACGAAGGGGATGAAGGAGCTGCTTGAGGGCCAATAGTAATATGGGTACCCCTTAGTAATTGAGGTGCCCCTTAACACTTTTTCTGGGGTGTTTTCAACACTTTTTCGGGGTTCATCCGGTGTATTTCTAGGGTGCTTCCGGTGCATTTCTGGGGTGCCTTTAGTACTCTATCCTGGGGTGTAAAACACCACTTTACGAGTCAATTTCGTCGCAAGAGCTTAGTTCTCTAAAAATACCTACAAAGACATAAAATAACAAAATAAATAGAAAATCGAATACTAACAATATATACAATTGAGACATATTAGACACAATAATGCGTCTATCAAATACCCCCAAACTTATTATTTGCTAGTCCCGATCAAATTTAATCTACAAAATAAAATCCTAACTCACTGTTGCAGGCATCGTCGATTGCACTTAGCATGTGCAACAAGCCTTTAAACCCCTTGGTGGCCCTAGTGGCCGAGTTATAGTCTCGGGAGGGTTTACCAGAGGTGTACCCACAAAACCTTTACTCCAGACCCTAGCTATCTACGCAGAACCTTGAAATGGCACTAAAGAACCTCATTGGTTGGCATACTTATTGATTACGGGAGGAAGTATCCTGATGCGAAATTCCAATTGCTGTACACGAGTTTACACTCAAGCATACTAAAATTCATATATAAGTGACAGAGCTCTACTCAGATAGTTTCACTATGGACATCAATATCCGGAGTCAACAAATCACATGGATAGATTAAGAGATGGATATAGAAAAACATAGATGGTTTTGATGTTGACTAGGTGAACGGTGTTTTCTCATATCTGTCTGAAGGCCTCTGCCAATATGAACCTATCCTAATGGACTGAGATACCGGTTTGACTAATATCAACACAACTGGCATATACAAGGGGACCAGTGGTCAATAATCCTGATTCTAGATCAACTCGTCTGGCATATACAAGGGAACCAACGGTTGATTTATTGAACACACATTATTTATTTATTTATTTAGAACTAACAACATGATTAGATCTTGTGGATCCAAGCGCATGCCTCTTGTCAGCAGATTACATGGTAATTCCCGTGGATCCTTCATTCCACGCTTGTTTAGGCGACGGAGACAGGGAGAACACACACATATTGCTATCCAAGTGTTAAGATTTATTCCGATTGGTCTATTGGTCTGGTTTTTTTTTTTTTAATTATTATTATTATCTAGTATCTTAATCACTCTATTACACCCTAGCAGTGGTAACAACTTGAATCATGAGCCCCACCTAATCACTTAGAGAAACATATTTTAAAAAGAAAAGAAAATAAAAACAGAATTGAAAAGTACTCAACGAGATATGGCGAAACTATCATGTTATTTCTAACACCTGAACTCTGTTCTTTTACGAATAGACTCTTATAGATGTTTCCATCTACTCAGATTGGTTCCTCAACTCCTAAAACCAAAATGCTTCCATCCACTTAGATTGGTTAGTGCCATCCTTACAGGCATAAATTTCTAGGCTCTGGAGTTTATTTATTGCAATTAAAAAGTTTTTCCCATACCCCCAAACTTAAATCTAATATTGTCCTGAATGTTTCTAATGAAAAAGCAGTACCAAAAATAACACAAGGAGAAGTTGGAAAGATAGTACCTGGGTGAAGAGAGAAATCAAAAACTAATATATAACATACAATGACCTCGATGGTCAATCAAGGGTAAGCAGGGTCCTCCAAAGGGACCTCCTCAACATCACCTATAGGAAAGGGCTCTAAAAAGGGTTTCAATCTCTGACCGTTAACCTTCGAAGAACTACTACCATCCGGTGTCTCGATCTCAACAGCTCCATGAGGAAAAACAGTACGGACCACAAAAGGACCGGTCCACCGAGAACGCCACTTCCCGGGAAATAGATGCAAACGAGTGTCATACAGAAGAACTTTTGACCTGGAGAAAATGACTTTCGTAAAATATTCTTATCATGCACAAGTTTCATTTTGTTCTTATACTCCTTAGCACTATCGTATGCATCTCTACGAATCTCGTCCAACTCATTGAGCTGGAGCTTTCTGTGAGCTCCTGCCTCGTCAAGTGAAAAGTTTAGCTGCTTAATAGCCCGATAAGCAGGTAACATGCCTTGCCAAATACTAAACGATAAGGTGACATTCCAATGGGTATCTTAAACGCAGTACGGTAAGCCCATAAGGCATAAATAAGCCTCAATGACCAGTCTTTCCTATTGGGATTAACTGTTTTCTCTAAAATACGATTAATTTCCCTATTAGAGACCTCTACCTTACCACTAGTCTGTGGGTGATATGGGGTAGCTACTTTGTGGGTAATACCATACTGTTTCATTAAAAGAGCAAATGGTCTATTACAAAAGTGTGAACCGCCATCACTAATTATAGCTCGCGGCGTACCAAAACGTGTAAGTATATTCTCTTTCAAAAACTGGACTACAACCCTATGGTCATTGGTTTTACACGCAACCGCCTCAATCCACTTAAAGACATAGTCTACAGCGACAAGGATGTATAGGTTACCAAAAGAATTAGGAAATGGACCCATAAAGTCAATACCCCACACATCAAAGACCTCAACAACTAAAATATGGTTCAAGGGCATCATGTTCCTACGGGAAATGGTTCCTAATTTCTGGCAGCGTTCACAAGTAACACAGTAACTGTGGGAATCTTTAAACAACGAAGGCCAATAGAATCCACACTGCAATATCTTAGCAGCAGTCTTCTTAGCACTAAAGTGACCCCCACAATCATGATCATGACAAAAGGAAATAATACCTGACTGATCAATCTCATGTATACATCTCCTAATAATCTGATCTTGACAATACTTAAACAAATAAGGATCATCCCAAAAGAAGTGCTTAACCTCAGCTAAAAATCTAGAACGATCGTGTTTACCCCAATGTTGGGGAATTCGACCAGTAACAAGATAGTTCACTATATTCGCATACCAAGGTAATTGGGTAACAGAGAACAGTTGTTCATCAGGAAAACTATCTCTAACAGGAGGGGAATCATCAGGGGTATCCACAACAAGCCTAGACAAGTGGTATGCTACTACATTTTCTGCACCTTTTTTGTCTCTAATGTCTAAGGAAAATTCCTGCAACAATAGGATCCATCTAATCAATCTAGGTTTTGTATCCTTCTTGGAAAGAAGATACTTCAAAGCAGCATGATCAGTGAAGATTATAACCTTATAACCTAAAAGATAGGGTCTAAACTTGTCTAAGGCGAACACAGTGGATAACAGTTCCTTCTCTGTAGTAGTATAGTTCAACTGGGCATCATTCAGAGTTTTGCTAGCATAGTAAATCACATGGAGTAATTTGTTTTCTCGCTGACCTAGCACAACACCAATAGAAAAATCTGAAGCATCACACATGATCTCAAAGGGTAGGTTCCAGTTGGGTTCCTGGACTATGGGGGCGGTAGTGAGTAAAGTCTTAAGCTTCTCAAAAGCCTCTAAACAAGCATCATCAAAGACAAACTTAACATCTTTTGCAAGCAAATTGCAAAGAGGTCTAGAAATCAAGCTAAAATCCTTAATGAATCGACGATAAAAACCTACATGCCCTAAGAATGATCTAATATCTCTTACGGTTTTTGGGACCTGTAAAGTCTTAATAAGGTCAACTTTGGTTTTATCTACCTCTATACCCTTAGAAGATACGATATGCCCTAAAACAATTCCTGAACGAACCATGAAATGACATTTCTCCCAATTAAGCACTAAATTCTTCTCTTTACACCTAGTCAAAACTAATGACAAATGATGAAAGCACTCATCAAAAGACGATCCAAATACTGAAAAATCATCCATAAAGACCTCTAAGAACCGTTCTACCATGTCAGAAAATATGCTCATCATACAACGCTGAAAAGTTGCAGGGGCATTACAAAGCCCGAAAGGCATGCGTCTATATGCAAAGGTACCAAAGGGACAGGTAAAAGTAGTTTTTTCTTGGTCTTCAGGGGCAATAACGATCTGATTATATCCGGAGTAACCATCTAAGAAGCAGTAGTGACTATGTCCAGCTAATCTCTCTAGCATTTGGTCGATGAAAGGAAGGGGAAAGTGGTCCTTCCTAGTGACCTTGTTCAATTTCCTATAGTCAATACAAACACGCCAACCCGTGGTCACTCGGGTTGGGATTAACTCATTGTTCTCATTCTGGACTACAGTAATACCATATTTCTTGGGGACAACCTGAACAGGGATGACCCACTTGCTGTCTGAAATAGGGTAAATAATGCCTACATCTAACAACTTAAGAACCTCGGTTCGGACTTCATATTAGGGTTTATTCGACGTTGCATCTCCCTAGAAGGTTTGGTATCTTCCTCTAAATAAATCTGATGCATACAAACAGTAGGACTTATACCATTAATGTCTGCTATGGTCCATCCTAAAGCTTCCTTATTGTTTTTAAGGACGGTTACTAGCCTACTTTCCTGATCACTATCCAAGTTGGATGCTACAATCACGGGTAAAGTTTCAGATGGGCCTAAAAACACATACTTCAAGGTATCTGGTAATGGTTTAAGGTCCAACTTAGGAGGCTCTCCTAACGAAGGAACTAAAGTAGACTCAGAAACTGGTAGTGGTTCGAACTTAGGTTTCCAAACATTACTTGTGTCCAACAAAGGGGTTGAATCTAATAAAGCATTCACCTCATTAATCACATTATCATCATCAAAATCAATCCCAAAGTGGGTTAGGCATTTCTCTAGTGGATCTTCTAACAAAGTGTTTGGTAATGACTCCTCGACTAATGTTCCTATCATGTTGACCTCTTCTATGCTCGAGTCATCTAGTTCAGAGGGTAGCATACTAATACTGATGATCAAACGAAATCTTGTCCAAAGGAAACTTTGAACCGATTCCGTGAAAGTGATCTTAAGGAATACAACTTTCAGTCACTTGACATGAAACTTATTCTTCTTCAAAATACTGTGGTAAAAGTATTGAAAGAAGTTTCTTGTCTTAAAAAACTGAAAGATCATTCCTCAGTAGAAAGATAGAATTTAACCCAACCGGTTAAGAGAAACTCAAAAGAATCAGAAGTAAGAGTGGATCGTTTCCTTTGGCAATTAATGCTAATTTCTGGATTGACTTTTCCAATTACCTGACACGTTTTCTTCTACCTGTCAGTGTATTGCATCAATGTTTCCTGGGGTCCGATAGCTAAAGCAAATAGCCTATATAACCCCGCCTTCGTAGATTTGTTGTACATGTACGTCTCCAAGAATACCATAGACAATTGCTCAAAAGAGTCAATTAAGTTTGCTAGTAAGTTGTCATACCATGCCTGTACTGATCCCGTTAAGCTTGTGGGAAAGTACCTACAGAGTACCACCTCATCTCTTTCCTAATGGGAAAGCATACGAGTGTAGTACCGTAGGTGAGCTGCGGGATCTGAGGTACAATTGTATGCCTGAAACGTAGGTACCAGGCATTTCGCAGGGATAAGCTCCCTCAAAATGCGAAAGGACAACAGATATGTTATTGCTTCTTGGAGTGCCTCCTTTATCCCTTCGCCTGCGTGGCCAGTCTTTAATCCTTGTATCTCTTTCCACATCTTCTCCATTTGCTCCATGACCATCTCCACGTTGTGAGCATCCCTTGAAAATGTCTCATCGTAATAAGACTGGGAAGGCTTGTAAGTTGGATCCACCTCATTTGGATCGTGTCTTGCTATCCTAGCTCCCCCTGGTGGGTTAGCCTTTGGTGGGTTAGGACCACCCCTTCGTTTCCCGGAGATAGCTCCCTGATCACGCCTATGTAAAGGAGGGTGAGTTTGAGAACCTTCAATCTGCACTTCCAGCAGATCTTTTAGGTTCTGGTTTTCTTTTGCCATCATGTGCATCGCATCCTCATGCTCCATGTTGCGTAGTAGCAGAGATGCTACCTGCAGTGCCATCTGTTCTTCGTTGTGGATTCCGCCACCCTAAGGAGTACTATCAGTCGGATCCTCAGAGTCATCCACTCCTTCTTCAATTACTGGAGCATCTGGATCAATCTGGATTGGTGTTAGGTTTCCCAACCCTCGTCCAGTAGGAGCTAAGGTTCTGGGTAACCCTTCGTTAAACGTAGGCAGCTTCGTAACACGAGCAGGTTCCGGTAACGGCATGCCGTAAGGTGGTTGTGCTCTAGATGTTTGCCCCATACCTTCAGCAAGAATAGGTGGTTTTTTAGCAGCCGTTTTTCTTGCTATTTCGCTTTGACCATCTTCTGCTTCGTTCCTTTGATTCGTTCGAGACGGGTTTTGAGATATTCCTCTTGTAACAGCGAGTCGTGAACTTGATGGTACATCACTAGGTTTCTGCATATCTTCGGATTTTGTTATCCCAAAATCACAGAGAAAAATGACAAGGTCTGCTACTTTGGTGCCTTCATAAAGTAGCAATTAATGCTCTGACACAGAAGACGGCTAAGCAGCTTTTTCAGAAAAAGGTACTCAAATGACGTTTGAAAAGATGGGTATTTAATTTTTTATGACACCCTTGGAAAAAAACAACATTAAATGTTGACAACAATTGAAAAGGGGTGTCAAATCCACGAAAATTCGAGGCTATTAAATGCTTTAGAAGAATTGTTCTCCTTAAATTCTCACTGAGATTCCCTAGTGTTCAGAGATACCCAGATCCAAAGGATACTTTGTCGGAAAAGGTTGTTTAGTATAAAACAAAAGTTCTAACGTTTTTTGAACACGTTTTTGAAGAAAACTTTGTAGATCTGTAAGATTGCAAGTCTTTAAAGACTATGAACTCAAAGAACTTACGTAAATAAAAGATGAACGTATCACTAGAAAGTGAGATCCACCCTTAATATTCTCAGATCTCTTCGTCAAAGAAGATGTGTAAGTAAATAAATATAAAGGAACATAAAAACTCAAGCTGGTGAGCAATCCTTCTAGCGCCAAACTGTGACTACTAATTTTCCCATAATCTACGTAATGTATACAGCTCAGAGAATCTGATACTAAGTAGTAACGATACCTCAGTTGAACTGATAATGCTAAGTAATAAAAGGTACTTAAGATAACAATAATAACGAAGAACTCAAATGTAAAGTAAATGCTACTAAGTTATCACGAGACACAAGAGATTACATGGTTTGACTTTCGTCTACATCCACGGGGTAATGAGTGATTGTTTTTATTAATTTTAGGTTATTACAAAGATCTTAAATGCTTCCCAAAGTAATAGAGAGAACTCAGGTTATAGTAAATATTTAAGCTCTAAACATTAAAAAGGTATAAGCTTAAGACTAGATCTTCTTTCTTGGGTATTGAATTCCTTTCTTTGTTGGTGAAGCTTGGTATTTATAGCCCCTTCTGCTCCAGATATATCTTTGATGCCTATGGGTCCATCGTATCCTGATATATCTTCCATACAAATGGTACCTTCGTTCACCGCATGTTTTCTCCGATCAGACTCTGCCACTTCAGCTGACACACGTTCCTTCGGGAACTACCCATCCTCAGTACAGATTGTACCTTCGTCCACCGCGATCCTTCGCCATTCAGACTATGCCATCTCATCTCTCTCCACGTTCTTTGGTTAAACGTGTAGATAAGGACTCGCTGCATTAAATGCTGATTGGATATGTCAGCTACCTATGTCCCTTCGCCAGCTGCCATTTTCCTAAACTAGGGTTACTTTACCATTTTAATCCGTCGAGGTATGCTTCCTCGAGATGGGATAAAGTAGATCCGGAAGGGATCTGCTGCTCCTCAGACTCCTTTGTATCGCTGGGGCTATGCAGTTATCTTGTACACGACCACTAAAACTGTGACACGTGCTCCACAGAATATTGGTATTCACAGTGCTATAAGAAGACAACTTATGCTAGGGATTAGTTACCTTAGTTGATATTAGTCCATCCATCTTAGGAAATGTTTAATTATCTAAGTAATCAAATTGGTCTGTGATTAGTTGTACTCTAAGAAGACAGCTAATACTAGGGATTAGTTAGTGACCTTAGTTTACATTAAACCCTCCACCGTTAGATGGTCTTAGCTTATTTCACACAAATGAAATATACCTTCATTTTGATATGGGTAATCGTACCTAAACGTGTATATTGAGTTGGCTCAACAATAGTTAACCGAAGTTAGCCATATGAACACTTTTGTCTTAACCGCATTCATCTAACACTTCTAGATCAAATAAGATGATCAATCAATCATGAAAGATAATCAAATGAATCTAATTGTGTTACTTATAGAGTTGTTCAACTGTATATATCTCATAGAAGTATATAAGAAACAATTGAAACAAAATCGGATTGATTCATGATTGTACAGAGTACTTATAGAAGAATCAATTTATGAACATTGAGCCACGGTTTGCAAAGATTGCATTCCTTAATTTATTAATGTATTTTTTCATGAGTATGGAATCATACTTAACCGATTTTAGAACTTTAACCACTAAGTTTGCAAACTGGTACCCAAACTATAGTTCCGGACTTCGTTCTTGTCCAGTCGTTTGCAAACGGGTATGCAAACTGCCATCTCGGACCTAACTCAGGTAGAACCGTTCGCAAACTGGTATGCAAACTTGGTTCTCGGACTTTAACAGTTAAAACCGTTCGCATACTGGTATGCAAACAAGGTTTCCAGACCTGAATCATACCAAAACAGTTTGCTTACTGGTATGCATACTGTGTTGTATCCAGACAAAGGTTAATTGTTCTAAAATCCCATTTAAATCATTGAAACATCCTTAGAAGACGACAATAGCTGTCTCACACAAATTATTATATTATAAGTAATTTTCAAGTGATCGAATGATCAATACGAAACTTTCCGAGTCGACATCAAATGTCTGTCTCACACAAATCATGTAAGATGTTTCAATAAAATTTTCACATGATCATCTTTTGACTTATTATTTAGTTTCCAACAAATAAATTTTTTTCAACTAAACTCGTCAACAATAATGATGAAAGTAGCTAAAGGAAAAATCTTCCTACACATATTTCGAGAAATAAATAAGCGAGATAAACTCGGCTCGAATATCAAATGTGTATAATATAAAAGTCTATATAGTTATACGACTTAGTCTCATTAGGAGATAGAATAGACTTATGAATGATATATAAGTTTTAGTCTTCACATATTTTTTGTTGATGAAGTTCCTCCAAGATCTCCTTAGCAGATCTTCGTCTTCAATCGATGAACACTTGAAAAACAAGCTTGAGATAGCAACGCTTGCGAGTTCGACAGAGAAATTCTCTAACATAATCAAATTCAAAGATTCATCTAGCGGTGGATATTGTTTGCTTGGTTCCAAAGCTATCTTAGCTTAAACCTAAAGCAACTTATGCTTTGAAAGTTTATAAAAGGAGAACCTCAAACAACTGGGATCTTTGAATCTCGACACTACTTTTTTTTTTGTCCAAGTTGTAAAACTAGAATCATCCGCTTCCTAAAACCCTTCTAGGGTTTAGCGACTAAAAGGACTTCATAGGGATTTGTGAAGCCAGGTCCAGCTATTGTTTATCTGATAGCTCGAGTATCCTGATCTTGTTCGATTGTTGAGCTGCTCTCTTGAACAAGATAGATAGAAATCATCAAAGATTTCTTCATCTCAGATTTTGATTGATTCCACAGGTTTAATACTTGAATAATAATCTAGTCTGCACTTCGGGTAGAATAAGTCCGGATTTTGAGGTTAGCTAGACTTTGTCTATTGCTATCTGCAGTTACCTAAAATCTTAGAAAGGTTAGAAGTGGGATTCTAGGGTTTCTGAAAGTGAGTTACGGGAGGTTGAGTACGAACAGTTCTTTGCCTAAACCACGCACAGTAGCCGTTCAAAGGCTTCTACAGTCATAAGGAAGAGGTTTATGGCTGGTCTTAGGGAAGGAAGAAGATGAAAAGAGAGATCAGAGAATTCTAGGGTTTGAAGAAGAATTGCTATGAGAGGTTATGAGAAAGATGATGATAGCTTGAAGAAATAGAGGACCTATTTATAGTTGAATTCTCTAATCTCCAGTCGGTGAAGATGAGGATTGCTTTCAATGACGTGCGGATCAATTCTCATGTCTCTTCAGGAATAGATAAACTAGGACGAGTTTATCTCATTATTCCACCGCCTTTTCTCTCTTATGCGGTGAGAAATAGGCCGGGTATTCTTGAAACGTGTCGTAGACTGCCAAACCAAAACCCTAATTGATATCCCCCCATTTGTGTGAAGCTGAGTCATCCTTTGTGATGATGTATTGAGAGAGAGAAATATTCTCTTTAGCCGTCTAAGATAGAGAGATATTCTCCGATATGTAAGAATGACTAGGATGAGTCACGTGAAAAGGCATGAGATGCCTCAGAATTCGTGTGGAGAGTCTTAAAAGGAGACTCGATTCCTACATGAGGATCGTGCCTATCATGGGGAATATTCATCCTTGTCTGGGATTTTTCTCGAGAGATGTGAATCTCTCCGAGATTTTGTAGGGGGATGTGAATCACCCTGAGATTTTGCATAGAGATATTATTCTCTCCGAGATTTTGATGAGAGATCTCTCCGAGATTTTGCATAGAGATTTGAATCTCTCCGAGATTTTGCCGAGAGATGTGAATTTCTCCGAGATTTTGCAAAGAGATTTGAATCTCTCCGAGATTTTGAGGAGAGATGTGAATTTCTTCGAGATTTTGCAGAGAGATTTGAATCTCTCCGAGATTTTTGTCGAGAGATGTGAATCTCTCCGAAATTTCGAGGATGGACCAAAATATCTACGAAGATTTTCTTAACAGATCAGAATCTCTTTGTGGTCAGCTAGGACTCGTCCCAAAGGGAGAGAAAAGGCTTTGTACGCCCGATTAATGTCACTGCGAGACTTTGGCTCACTTGTCTTTGACCAGCGTATCTTGCAGAGATGTGCTAGGAATCAATTGTGTACGTATTTATGGGGTCGACATGACCATTGTATCTCAGAAGGATGTTCTAGGAATCTGTCGAAAGGGCCCAGAGGCAGAATAACCAGTGTATCTCGCGGGGATGTCCTAGGAATTATTCAGAAACCTCAGTAAGTCGAGTCAGACCCCATAGTAGACATGACCAGTGTATCTCGCGATGATGTACTAGGAATCAGTCCTTGATCTCAAATAGGATGAGTCGTGCTTACAAGAGACATGCATATTGCCGCTCTGGGTCATAAGTCCGTCAGGGACGTTTTTACGCATCTACAAAGCCTACATAACCAGCATTATCTTGTCGAGGATGTATACTAGGAATCATGGCATCACAATCATCCACATCTCGCGAAGCCATGCTGGAATTGTGGTTGTTCTGGTTCATAAGTCTGCCGGGAACGTTTTATGCTTTACAGAACCTACGTGACCAGAAGTACCTCGCGGGGATATGTGCTAGGAATCACGGCATCACGACCATTAGTGTATCGCGGGGACGTATACTAGAAATCGTGGTTAGGGGTTCCTTGAAGGCCAAGGGCTTAATCTCTCCCGTTAGAGTTGAGTTTTGTCCTATGGTCTTGAAATAACACTTTTACCCCTTATACAAATTTCACCATCTACATTAAGTCCCCTGCTCAGAGTAGAACCTTGATTGTTCTATGATGAGTATATAGATGGTGACAAATCATTCAGATACGAAATTAAAATCCACTCGGTCTTCTAGACTTGCGGAGTCCCCGAATTGTTGTTTAGTCTTCGGTTGTTATGACTCTGATCTTGGAATCGATTATGGACTTTGGAACTTCCTGGGAATGTGTTAGACGTTAATGACATGAGAATGAAGTATGGATGAGAAAATCAGACACCTCTTTATAAGAGAAAATACATACTTTTGAAACTAATGGTATTTTCGTCAAAAACCACTATGAGCTTGATTTTTCTTTGGCATGAGAGAGAAATGGATATTCCCTAGGAATAGTCACATCTTGAAAGAGAGACTGGCGCATTTCTTGTTCTGCTTTTAGAAATCATGAACTCGAATTTCTCGTTTTTAGCCAGATTCCCTTTATTTTCTTTGAAATTCCGCCTCTATGGATTCAGTTTCAATCCCGTTCCTCTTTGAACACTTCGAGAACTTAATAATAACATGTTTGAGGCCTTTGGAATGAGTATATGAGCGCTTGGTCGGTCTCTTGATGTATTAGGGCCTTCTTCTTTGAAAATACTCAAAATTGTGAAATAAGGGTATTTCGGTCAAAATCCCTTATGAGCTTGTTTTTTTTTTTTGTTTTTTTTTGAATAGTGATGAGACAAAAAAGGGTTGAAATAGGTGTAGATAACCGTCCAAGAGAATGGGGAGAGGCTCGGCCCTCTCTCTTTTAGAATAAATCCCTTTTCCGTCAAATTCTTGAAATTATGGCTATTTTCGGCAAAACCCTATTCTCTTCGATTTTGGTCCCTATGAATAAGTTCCGAGAGAATAAGTGACGTACCAGTGGTCTAGGAAATCTTTCTCGCGCATAGGAAGGGGTTGGACACGGCTTAGAGGAATTTTAGAAGAAGAAAAGACCTTGGTTTCCTTATTTGACCCAAATTCTTTTTAATTTCCTCTTTTAGCTCTAATTCCTTTTTACTTTTATTTAAGGCTTCCTTTTTGAAATAAATTTGAAAATAGAATAATTTTGACATGTGGTAATGTATAGAAACTGGTTCACCTCCTCCCACGAATTCTACTTGCACTGAAATTCCTTGGTTGAGCGGAATTCTTATTTCTGTTCGAAGTATAACTGTATTGTAAGAAACCGTTTTAGTATACTTAATGTTTGAATTTAATTCTTGACCCATGAATTATAATTGTGGCATGAATGTGTTGAACATCTTCCTCTTGCTTAGATGATAGTTTTGTTCGCCTTTCAAAACGATATTAATCTTCAAATTGATGATGTAGAAGCTAATAGTCAATGATCTTAAGTTTGCTGATGTAGATACCAATTTTTCGTTCTTCATTGAGGCATCCTTGGTAAATCTTGAACTTAATCTCTCTTTAATCATCTGATGCGTATTTCTTCGGCCATCGAATCAATAGGAGTAGTCGTTGAAAAGACGAGGGTACCCAAATATACCTCAATCTAAAACTTTTCCACCTATAAGTCCTCTTACCGAAAGTGATTGTCTATGGACTGAGTCGAGACAATACAACAAATCAGTATTCACACTTTGTGTGATCGTCTATGGATACTAGATCGAGACAATACAACAATCAAAGTGTGATTACTTGATAATATGTTCGGACTTAACCAAACTCTATAGGATCACTATTAAGTAATACAGAATTAATGTTTGTGTATTTTACTTTTATTTATAATAAAAACAATTATAATTACGGAAATAAAAAAGTAAAAGACACAACAAGATTTTGTTAACGAGGAAACCGCAAATGCATAAAAACCCCGGGACCTAGTCCAGAATTGAATACTCTCAGAATTAAGCCGCTATACAAAATCTAAACCAACTTTGTATAGTTGAGACCAAGCAACTAAACCTATAGTTCGCTTAGTTTCTTCAGTATCCCTGCGCTTCTGACATTCGATAAGTGCACGCACTGGAACAATTCCTTTGGTTCGTATTCCAAATAGTAAAGGAACAACAAATCTGTTCGGTAACAACTCTATTCAATCTCAGTGATATGAGTTAGACAAAGGCTCTTCTGTTTACTCCAATAAACTCCTTTGTCGGGTTCTAGATCTATTTATTCAACAACTACCAAAGTAGCCATGTTTAGACTAAGCAATCAACCAATATAGAGTCTACCAAGATACTATAGAGTGATGCCGAGCTACGCAACTAATCAATCGAATCTATCAAAGATAAACCGATTATAGTTGGATCCCAGCCATTCAAGTTTTGTGCACACCAAAGATTATGAAACCAATAAGAAATCTTTTTTGTCTTCAAATCTTCTAAGATCTTCAATAAACACCTGCACACCAAAATTTGAATCTCTTGTGATCAATCACGCACAGAACGGAGTCTGTTAACAATGGATTATCACAAGACGTATTTAGATCTACAAACAGTTCTAAATATCCCGTCGACACTTCGATCTAGTTTGAGTGAATCTTATATCAGAAGAGAAGATTCTACAGAATAAACAAACTAGGTGAAATCAAAGTTCAACAACCATTAGTCAATCAAATCAATCGAAAACTAATAACACTGCAATTATCTAGTTTCCCACCAATGGTACTCGTAGAGCTTCTTGATCCCAAAGAAGTCTTTAAACGAGCGGTCGTAAGAGATTTCGCCTAATTAGGTTACTTTCCTCTCCGAATAGACGGCTCCACCAGTAACAACACAACAAGGTAGTTTTGCTGGCTCTTAGGATTAGTTTGCTCGAAATGCAAACTTAAGTATTTATAGACCAAGGATGTTTGGACACCAAGGAATTTCCAAAACCGAATATTCTCAAGATATGCAATAAATGCCCAAATCGGTTTTCATAAGTCCTGGAAATGCTCTGTCCAATATCTTCCGAAATCTCACTAGAAAATCTCAAATTAGTAAATGCACATTACCAATTTTTATTTTCCTGAGATATGCATTTAATTGCTGGTAATTAAAAGCATTTAAAATTAATAACCTTAATTAAAAGATTCTTAATTTATTTCGGTCCGGGATCTCGTTGAGCTATTAAGGAATATCTTTGAACAATAAAAGATAAGAATTATTGAACATGTTCAAAGTATGTCGACATCTTTTTCTTTATAAATCCTATTTCATATTTACAATCTTGGAACCGATTTACCACACTTCCAAACGAGTTTAGAATTGGTTCATCTGATTTCCAAGAACTATGTGATTGATCAAATATCAAATCAACAATCATGGGTTTACGGTTCTACTAAACACAAGGATCGGTTCTACCTCCATATGGTTACTAGGACCGGTTACATCAGTTACCAGGATCGGTTAAATCAATTACCAGGACCGGTTACCATATACTCATGGTATTAGTTGTGATCGGTCACACCAGTTACTAGGATCTGTTACACCAATTACTAGGACCGGTTACACAAATTACAAGGATCGATTACACAACTCTTTTGTGATCGGTCACACCAATTACAAATAACGATCATACCATCTTAGGTGATTACTTAGGATCGGTTGCACTAATAAAAGTCATACCAGTACATAAGTAAGGCACTGTGAATAGTTTACTAAGATACATAACAAATTATGATCGGTGTTAGATCACTGCTCGGTCGAACTCGCAAGCATTACTATCTCAAGCTTGTTGGTAAAGTTTAGTTGCTAAAACTATAAGTCTTGATTTCTAGTCTACTTATAGCTAAGTCTCGGACTAGGATAGTAAGTGTAGTTGATCTCTAGATTCCACGGCGTTCATCATGCAAAGACAAAGAACTACTCAAGGAACTGGTGGAACTTCATCGACAAAAAGGTATGCGGAGACTTGAACTTAGCTATCACTCAAAAGTCAATCTATTCTATCTCCTATCTTGAGACAAAAGTCGTATTGCAATATAGACTTCGATTATACACATTTGCTATTTCGAGTCGAGTTTATCTCGCTTATCTATTTATCGAAATATGTGTTGGTAAGATTTCGCTTTGGCCAAGTTCATCTTTACTCGTGACGAAAGTCAAGTTAGTTATTTCAATAGCTTCAAAATCGCTTTGATAAAAAATAGTTTGTGAATAACAACTATATAACATCCTCTATGAATGCTTCAATGATTGAAATGAGAGTTTAGAACATGTAACCATATTTGGATATAAGCATAGTGTGTTTTCACATTTATGTAAAAGTCCAAAACCGGGAACACAAAGTATGCGTACCCGTATGCGTGCTGGCGGTTGTTGGAAATCCGGGACAGTACGCATACTGGCAGAAAGTTCACGTCCGTGAATTTCTGCTGGAGTTTGGAAGTGAAAACAAGCTCAATCCGGTTACTTAAGTATGCGTACCCGTATGCATACTTAGGTAGGTTACTTTCTAAAATCGGTTTATTCATGAACTAAAACATTTATATATATTAAGGAATGCAATCTTTGCAAACCGTGGCTATAATATTCATGAATCGATTCGAGTGAATCAAAACCGATTTTGCTTCGATTGTGTCTTGTATACTTCTATAAGATCTAAGTAATTGAACAACTCTCTAACTAGTTCATTTGAGTCACTTGAACTAGTTATGGTGAAGATGAATAAGGTTGATATGAAAGTGTTCATATGGCTAGCCAGTGGTTAACTATTGTTGAACCAACTAGGTGTACACGTTTAGGTACGGTTACTCAAACCTAAATGAAGTTACATTTCATTTGTGTATAACAAGCTAAGTTTGATCTAACGGTTGAAAGATATTAGCTTGAATCTAATCAGGTTTTCATCTAATGATGAATATTGAATGCTTTGCTACCAAGGTAACTTAGATTGCAAACCCTGATTTGGAGACTATATAAAGGAGAACTCTAGCAACTGGGAAACCTAATCCCCACACCTCCTGTGTGATACTAGTTGTATAAGCTAGAGTCGATTCTCCTTTTACCTTAGGTTTCTCACGAGACCCTGTAGGTTAACGACTTAAAGATTTAATTGGGATTATTAAGCCAGGCCCAACTATTTTCTCTGTAGTTGCTTGATCTGATCTTGCTGTTTCTATCGTATATGAGTACAATCGTAAGATTGGACTGAGATTTATATCTCTTATAGGTAAGATAGAAAAGTAGTCACAAACACCTTTGTCTCATCATTTGTGATTCCACAATATCTTTTTTCACTAGTCGATTAAGATTATTGTGAGGTGTTTGATATTTCTAGGCTGTTCTTCGGGAATATAAGTCCGGTATATCAATTGGTTCCTGTTCACCTTGATTTATCAAAATACATAAAAAAACTTGTAGGTATTTCTGTGGGAGACAGATTTATCTATTCATGTAGACTTTTCTTTGTGAGACAGATTTGTTTATTCAAGTCTTCGACTTTGGGTCGTAGCAACTCTTAGTTGTGGGTGAGATCAGCTAAGGGAATCAAGTGCGTAGTATCCTGCTGGGATCAAAGATGTAAGGAGCGCAACTGTACCTTGGATCAGTGTGAGCTTGATTGGGGTTCAACTACAGTCCAGACCGAAGTTAGTTTGTAGTAGGCTAGTGTCAGTAGCGGCTTTATACAGTGTGGTGTTCAATCTGGACTAGGTACCGGGTTTTTTTTGCATTTTCGGTTTCCTCGTTAACAAAACTTCTAGTGTCAGTGTTATTTCTTTTCCGCATTATATTTATTTATATAATTGAAATATCATAGGTTGTGTGTTGAATCGATCAATTGGCAAATCCAACCTTTGGTTGTTGATTAAAATTGATTGATCCTTGAACATTGGTCTTTGGTACCGTTCAAGTTATTTCTCTTGTATTCAATCAGGCTCACAGATTTCTACTTGTTTGAGTGAGGATTGAATTGACAAATTGAGATATAACTGTTTGATATACTTTTTATTAAGATTGAATATGACTGTCTAGTTAATTCTCTTAAAAGTATATTGGAGTTAGTCCCTACAGATTGCTAAGCGAAATATTGGGTGAGGTAATTAAACCCCCGCTTTTTCAATTGGTATCAGAGCAGGCAAACACTATAAACCTAATAAGTTTGTGTTTGACTGATGCCTAAAGTCTGTCCTCGTGGGAAACTTCTTTGGGAAACTTTCTCTCGGCATCTGTAGCGCACGCAAGAAGTCCTTAAAGATTGTTCAGAGATTATTATGGATAGGTCATTGTACTTTTCATGATAATCTCATTCCATCTTAGACTCTGGAAAACTTAGATGATGGGAAACAATCTAGAGGAAAAATTAAAAGGTCTTCTAAGAAAGGAAGGTTGACAAAACTTTTTTTACGCTCAAAGATATGGAATATCACTAGATTAACTCTCAATATTTTTAAGGAATACTATCGTGATGGATCAATTGACAAAGATCTGTTTAGAGCATTTGAAAACGTTTTTAGATTCTTAGAAAAGCTTAACTATGTTAAGGATAAGAATCTCTCTGATAAAAGTTTGATACATGTAAAATCATGCAATCATGATGTACGAACTAAACATGTTGTCAACTCAAGTGAGTTTCAATAAAACGGGCTCTCATGCTGTTGATGCAGGTTTAAGGTATCGAAAAAATCTCCTTTCTGGTCATATAAAAAGAAAGTTAAAAAGCTCTGTTAACCCTGATTATTATCATTACTATGATTATATCACTGGTACAGTTCACAAATATATCTTGAGATGTTTTATTTTGTCCACCTCGGATAATTGTGCATCGTATTTTCACACGATTGTGTGCTTTTGCGAGTTGCATAACCTTGGTGTTTGATCTCCTTAGAAATCCTACATTCCTTTGTGGGTCGCGGTTCAAAAACGGGTCCAAGCCCATTTGTGGATATTTAAAAGAAGCATACGCGTACCTTCTTCTTCCTCCCATCTTGTCAGCGTACGTGAACGCTCTAGGGTTCATGTGATTTCTCCATTAATCATCCTTGGAGATCAAAAAGTAAAAAGGGGTTTTCAAGATACATATCAAGTAAGTCATCCCTTCCTCTAATCTCTTATTTCTAGATCTCATGAAGTATTTCAAGGTTTCAAAAGAGGTTTCTAAGAACTTGGGTTCTTCATCTTCTTCTAACATGAACTTACCAATAAATCAAAGTTCCATTAGACTTAGATTTGTCAATGATTCTTGTGAGAAGGTTTTTGAAAGGATTTCTTCTAATGGGTTTATTCTAGAAAATAAGTTGGATTTTACTAGTGGGCATAAAGAGGATTTGATTTATTTTTGAAAAATTCAATCTTGGAAATATCTTTGATGGTCTTGGTGAAGGTTTTGACACTCTTACTAGAATATTTTATGCTAACATCTATGATGTTAATTGTGATGACATGGAATTCAAGACCATGGTAAATAGACAAAGGATTCTTGTTAATAGAGAGTTGATTTCAAAAATCACTAAAATTCCTCTTGGGAGTTTTCGCTTTCCAAGACCTAGTCATGAAAGACCATCGTATGAAACCATCTCTAATGGTATTTGTGGTAAGAGTGTTTCTTGGAATGAAGAAAAATTTCCTACCACTCATCTTCGTCTTACTTTGATGTCTTTTGGAAAACTTGGTATCTCTAATCTTTGTCCCTCTACGATTGAGAACTCTCGTTGGGGCCGTGAATTTGTGGAGTTGGTCTATTTCCTTATGTTGGAAACTCAAAGTCTCGAGATTTGTGGGTCTATCATATATCAAATGTTATCGATGACGTCTCCCAACATTTTATCATATATCAAATGTTGTCAAGTTAGGCTATCCTTGCTTGATCGAGCGAATTTTTCGCAATTTCTTTATAGCTCCGATTGGCAACTCCATTGGAACTCCCAAGCTTGTTCGTCCATGTACTTTCAAACGTATGATGGAGAATGCTTGCAAAAGACAAAGATGTGACACCCTTGATGGCTCATGTGATTCCTCCATGAATCTTTTTCATCAAATTCTCAAAGGTGTTTGCAAGATTAATGCCAAGGTAAGGTGTGTGTAAGAACAATTACTCGTAATTGGTTCCAAGTTTCCATAAATCAAAGATGACATGGATAAGATTCAAGCCACTCTTATGGTATCCGATGATGAATGTATGATTAGTTTTCCGTCCTTTATCAGTTTTTGGTTTTTGAACTTGCCGATTTATTATTTTGTCTGGGAAACTTCTTATGAGAATTTATTCTTATGTTTTAAGAAGGATAACTAGGGTTTGGAATAGCCATTATTGTGAGTATACATAGCTATTTCCAACGTTTTTCATCATGCAATGTTTTTAGATTTATTTATTTAAATTCTAAAGTTTATTTGGAAGATGATTTTGCAGCATTAATCTTTATGGTTTTATATATTGCAAACTTGTTATGGGATATGTGTGTTTGTGTCCGTGAAATATGATTGTCCCATACGTGGTCAAAAGTTAAGTCTTTCATATGTCGATATGCAAGTATTGGTAAAAGATTGAATGAACTTTTGACAAACAAAAGTTAAGCCTATTATGTCATTATGAAAATATTGATGGAAGATAGGATGAGCTTTTGTTTACAAAGATTATGGATATTATACATCATTGTGCAAATAGTGATGAGAAATAAAATGAATCTTTATTTATTCCGCAGTATTGATCTTCCCTGATCCATATTTTTTTATGTATATACTATGCGGCTCCATAAGTTTTCTCATGTGAGCATTTCCGATTAAATTAATCATGGGTTCTCTTGTGGTTAATTTAATTGAGATTTTTGGATACAAATTTATATTCTTATGTAATTTGTTATTGTCCAAAGAAATCCTTATTTTCTTGTAAAAGTAAGGTCGCTCTTGTTGTTCTTTCGGGATTGACATTTTATGGGGGAAAGTTCTTAATTGAACTTGTGCTTAATTGCCAAATCTTTATGGGGAGTGCGGCTGTGGAATATTATAGGGGTTATCTTGTATCTTTATAAACTCCTTCATGAATGCATTTAGTTTCGGCTATATGATTGCATCTAAAAAGTTGATATGTGCTTTCTTTTGGTTATGAATTGTTTCTATGGAAATTTCAATAGGATCCCACTAGTTTTCGTACCTTTTCCAATTTTATTGACAAAAAGGGGGAGAATTAATGTGTAGTTCACACCGGATCATTATGTAAGGGGGAGTGGTTTTCATGTGAGATGAAGTATTGACTAAGGGGGAGTGATACATATCACCATAGTATTGTTGTCGAAGTTGTGATACAATTGAACTTGGATGCTGTGTAATAATACTATGACACTGCATAACAATGATTGAGAGCTATTATTTTCTCATTGTTATGGCTACGGATCTTCAACAACGATGATGCTAATTTGAATATCTTTGGAATCATTGGAGTACTTGGAAGTGACGAAGATTTCGAGTAATGTTGAAGAACCAAGGAGATCAAGCATGTGGATGAGAAGCTGTAAAGTTTATATATTTTGTATTCCATATGTATTGATAGTTTTGTCACTAAAATTGACAAAAGGGGAGATTGTTAGAGCACTGCTCGGTCGAACTTGCAAGCGTTGCTATCTCAAGCTTGTTTGTCAAGTTTAGTTTCCAAAACTATAAGTCTTGATTTCTAGACTACTTATAGCTAAGTCTCAGACTAGGATAGTAAGTGTAGTTGAGCTCTAGACTCCATGACGTTCATCATGCAAATACGAAGAACTACTCAAAGAACTGGTGGAATTTCATTGACAAAAATGTATGTGGAGACTTGAACTTATCTATCACTCAAAAGTCTATCTATTATATCTCATATCTTGAGACAAAAGTCGTATTTCTATATAGACTTCGATTATACACATTTTATATTTCGAGCCGAGTTTATCTCGCTTATCTATTTCTCAAAATATGTGTTGGTAAGCTTTCGCTTTAACCAAGTTCATCTTATCGAATTTCGAAATATGTGCATACTTAGGTAGGTTACTTTCTAAAATCGGTTTGTTCATGAACTAAAACATTTATATATATTAAGGTATGCAATCTTTGCAAACCGTGGCTATAATGTTCATGAATCGATTCGAGTGAATCAAAACCGATTTTGCTTCGATTGTGTCTTGTATACTTCTATAAGATCTAAGCAATTGAACAACTCTCTAACTAGTTCATTTGAGTCAGTTGAACTAGTTATGGTGAAGATAAATAAGGTTGATATGAAAGTGTTCATATGGCTAGCCAGTGGTTAACTATTGTTGAACAAACTAGGTGTACACGTTTAGGTACAGTTACTCAAACCTAAATGAAGTTAAATTTCATTTGTGTATAAAAAGCTAAGTTCGATCTAACGGTTGAAATATATTAGCTTGAATCTAATCAGGTTTTCATCTAACGGTGAATATTGAATGCTTTGTTACTAAGGTAACTTAGATTGCAAACCCTGATTTGGGGACTATATAAAGGAGAACTCTAGCAATTGGGAAACCTAATCCCCACACCTCCTGTGTGATACTAGTTGTATAAGCTAGAGTTGATTCTCCTTTAACCTTAGGTTTCTCACGAGACCCTGTAGGTTAACGACTTAAAGAATTCATTGGGATTGTGAAGCCAGACCCAACTATTTTCCCTGTAGTTGCGTGATCTGATCTTGCTGTTTCTATCGTGTTTGAGTACAATCGTAAGATTGTCTTGAGATTTATATCTCCGATAGGCAAGATAGAAAAGTAGTCACAAACACCTTTGTCTCATCGTTTGTGATTCCACAATATCTTGTTTCGCTAGTCGATTAAGATTATTTTGAGTTGATTGATATTTCTAGGCTGTTCTTCAGGAATATAAGTCCGGTATATCAATTGGTTCTTGTTCACCTTGATTTATCAAAAGACGGAACAAAATTTGTAGGTATTTCTGTGGGAGACATATTTATCTATTCCGGTAGACTTTTCTATGTGAGACAGATTTGTTTATTCAAGTCATCGACTTTGGGTCCTACCAACTCTTAGTTGTGGGTGAGATCAGCTAAGGAAATCAAGTGCGTAGTATCCTGCTGGGATCAGAGACGTAAGGAGCGCAACTGTACCTTGGATCAGTGTGAGATTGATTAGGTTTCAACTACAGTCCAGACCGAAGTTAGTTTGTAGTAGGATAGTGTCTGTAGCGGCTTAATACAGTGTGTTGTTCAATCTGGACTAGGTCCCGGGGTGTTTTTGCATTTTCGGTTTCCTCGTTAACAAAACTTCTGGTGTCTGTGTTATTTCTTTTCCGCATTATATTTTGTTATACAATTGAAATATCACAGGTTGTGCGTTGAATCCATCAATTGGTAAATCCAACCTTTGGTTGTTGATTGAAATTGATTGATCCTTGAACATTGGTCTTTGGTACCGTTTAAGTTATTTCTCTTGTATTCAATCAGGCTCACATATTTCTATTTGTTTGAGTGAGGATTAAATCAATAAATTGAGATATAACTCTTTGATATACTTTTTATTAAGATTGAGTCTGACTGTCAAGGTTATTCTCTTAAAATTATATTGGAGTTAGTCCATACAAATTGCTAAGCGAAATATTGGGTGAGGTTGTTAGACCCCCGTTTTTTCAACCGGTTCTACTAATTCACACATATTGGTAATCCAAAGATATGCAATGAATAACAATACCAATAAGCTTAGCGATTTCCCTTTCGATTCACAAAACAAGTTTATGAATGTACTTCCTTTAAACAAATGCAAGCATTGTTTCCTAGGATGAAATCTTCACCTTTACCCATACACATAATCACAATAGCATTCTTACGATTATGTTGATGTCTTATATACGAAGTTCAAAAGATAAGCGTTATACTTCGTATTATAATTCCTTAATACTATGTCTAACTAGAGTATAATCATTCACAGCTTTGCAGTTATGTTTTCAATATAGCACGACTTGAAAGATACGTTAGGAATTAAACAGTTCAAGTCAAAACATTACTAACCTCAAGAGGAAGGATGATGTCGTCGATGTAGCTCTTTACTTCTTCATATTCTTCAAGTCTTCGAGTAATACTTGTATGTCTCATATCCCAGTGTTTCTAGTTTAACCTATACGAAGTTGACTCTAGTACATAATCAAGCGACTCTTTAAATGATTTTTGATTCACTAAAATATGACAACCAAACTTGACATACCAAATCTTGGTGGGTTCAACCGAGCAATGCTCTAACAATCTCCCCCTTTGTCAATTTAGTGACAAAACTCTTACATCATATGGATAAACAAATTACAAGAATTCATTATACATACGCTTGATTCCAAGTTTCAACAACATAAATTCAATCCTTAAATGCCGTTGTTGACATTATAATAACAAAGCTAATACTCCCCCTAAAGGTGAGATAGGTAGATTTTCAATCCGCACATATTTGTTATTTCCTTTTTGTAGTCCAAATAACTACAATCATCATATGATATGTTTCCCCCCCTTAGTCAATGCTTTACTCTTTCGTTAGATATAACGTTTAAACACAATTATCCTTTCCTTAGTGAATACACATCACTTGTTTACTCCATATATTTCTCCCTTTTTTTGTCATAAAATGACAAAGGCACGAGCAAATAAAGGACAAACCAAAAGGATCTTACAAATCAAAAGACTTGTACAACCTATAAGAGTTAAGCACGAAGGTTACACATAACATTTTAGATAACCAATATCAAAACCGAAACTACAAGTAATTTGGTTTTAATATGTTATCAAGGAAACAATTTCCCGAAGAAATTTTACCTAATAGTTTAACAAATTGACTAAGCAACTTAGTTCTTTTGCTAAACCGATTGCACAAATACAATCGCTTATTTCGATAATACCAAAATAAAGATCAGAATTAACTTTATTTTTCTCATCAGACTCTAATTATTCAATCAATAACTTAGACCTTACACTTTAAACAAGACAAGTACTAGGTTAGTTAACTAGTATTTCTTGTTAAGGCATTCAATTAGACTTGAATAACCGAATCCTACACTTTGATAAGTATAACTAAGATCAGAATTAACTTAGTTTCTCTTATCCGGAATCGAATTGGACTAAACAAATGATCCCGTATTTTTGTAAGCCATAAATAATTCATACAAACCAAATAAATCAACTTGCACAATTATTTTTCTTAACCGGAAGCAATTGAAACAAACATAGACTTTATAGCACCGCAATTACACCGAAATTTTGTAAAGCCTAAACAATTGATACAAAACAATAAAGAAAGATAACAATAGTTTTTCTCAACTGGAAACAATTGAATCACACACACACACATCCATACACACATAATGGAATAAACATCAATTGTACCGAAATTTTGTTAAGCAAAAGCAAAATATATGAAATAAAATCAGGCTTTTCTTAAACAGGAAAACGATTAACTAACAAATTTGTTACCTCAGATTCCGCATCCTCTTCTCCCCAGAAAGATATATCATTAAGCGCAAGTTCAAGTTAGAACTCTCCCCCTTTGTGTTGTCATCCTCTCGCAAGAACAAAAGAACAACAACAAAAGCAACCCTTACCATAGAAAGGTTGAATCGGTTTTAACTAATGCGTGCCAATAGCAAAAGTTGAAAACCCGAAACACATATGCTTTTATGCTAAACACAACTTATGAAAACACAAATTGATTCAACATATTGTGACTTTTTCACATATGAGTTTCAATCGGAACACCTTATGATCCTTTGATAAATCCTACCAACATGGGCTAGAACTCAATCCCGCTAAATCAAAAATCCACACAAACCATAAGGGTCCACACCATATGAGATCAAATATTAAGGTTATGAAAACCGAAATCAAACATCCCATAAACACATAGCAATAATATAAAGCATTCAAGCACAGGCTATGTAATCGAAAAAACTATCACAAGAAAAATTATAAAATAATAATTTTATTCATAAATAATAGATAGTTTTATTCAGAATAGACCTTATACAATAATTGAGATAAATCAAAAATTGATGTCTATTTTTTCTTGGATTAAGTCTTGCAGTATATGACTTAATCTCTAGTGGTGCTCTTATTGTTCACTGAGGTTTCATCAGTGTTCAAACTCTTGAAACATGTTTCGAGAGACTTGTCTGCAACCACTTCCTGCTTCTCAAGTTTTTCAACTTGAACCTTTATATCAGCAAAATCATCTTTTGTTTCCTTAATCCTATCCTTGAGCCAATCTTGATGTTGAACCGTCTTTATGAGATTGGTTCTTAGTTCTTCAAAACCTTGGATATAGTCAATCATACTATCAGAACGTATCCACTTGGTTTTTGTTGGATCTTGAAGGTTGTAAGCCAACAAACATGACTCATCTTGAGATCCAGCAGAATTATCAGAATCATAATCAGACATGATTTTTGAAATGATTTTCTTCTCCCTTTCTGTATTGATTCCTTGACAATCCTTAACCTTTTGATCTTCCTCCTTATTGACTTTTGTAATACTGCGAGTTATTGGAGGCATGCTAGGTATTTAAAACAAGGATCGATCAGGGTTTCTTAATACAAGCAGGAGATTGTTTCTCTTAAGAACAGACATTTTTCGGACCGAAAATACTTGGGAAATTCCCAAAATATATACAAAATATATTTTTGTTTCCTTTGTCCGAACTTCTCATGCTATAAGGTTTATTAAAATTCGAAAATTCCAAATAAAACCTATTTTTGGAAGATCATGATAAACAAGAACAATCCTTTTTAGACAAAAATGGATTCGCAGTTATCCAGAGATTGTCACATAATTTTTCTGATACAAAACACAAGTAAAAAATGTTCTCTTGTTTTATGTGCTTCTCATCCCAAAAGTTGTTAGAACGCACTAGGATGAGGGTGCACAATCTCCATACAACTAAGTTGCATCGGAGTAAGCCTTTTATTGCTTACAACGAGTATCAGAAACATAGTTCATGTTTCTCTTTGGAAATTTCTGTCCAAAGTATTTTCTCCCAAGAAGATGATCCTTCCTTGATCTAAAGGTATGATCATGAGGAGAAACTGTACCGATGTGAGAATTTTCAGAGATAGACAAATCTTTCTTAATTCTGTCAATGAGATTTTCATAGGATTTTCTCATTCTAAGAATTTCCTTATGATGTACATCAGCATGATTGTCTGAAACAATTATTGGATATTCCTGATCGTTTCCTTTGGCAGAGATTCTCTCTTTCCCTTTCTTCTGGAGTCGTTCTTCATGTAAACAAGGATTGTTTCGACATGAGTGAGAAGTAAGATTTTCTCATTCTAAGAAATTAGCATTAATTGCTATAAGTACTGACTTGATAGGACCTCAGCTATCTTTATGGAGCTTCATAACCGAACCCTTGATTCTAAAGGAGAGCTTCGGGTTATTCAGGATCGCTACATCAGACTTGAAGAAATCCAGAAGGACAATCCTAGAGCGCACACCAAAGAACCAACAACTCCTCAGCGAACCAATTCTCTGGAACCAATTCCGGAGAAACCTAAGAGACAAAACAAAGTTGGGGGTAGAACCAACTCTCGGGACAAAAGATCGAAGTATGGAGATGGAAAAAGCATAGGAAAAGGAAGCGAGGACTTCACAGATAAAGTCTACATAAAGCTCAACACAACTTTCTCTTACATCTTGAGCAAAGAAGGAACAACGCCGGTCTTTCCATACCCTAACACAAGGGGGAAGCAGCCAGATAAGACAAAGGATTCTAAGGAGTACTGTGAATACCACCAGTATTACGGGAATATAACTGACACATGCTACCACCTAAGGAACACAATTCAGAGATTCATAGATGATGACAAATTCATGGAGTATGTACAGATACAACCTACCGACACTGATGCATCTCCCAAGAGGATGGTGGAGATACCACAAGATGGTAAGTACATTAACATGATCACATTCTCAAATGGATTCCATGAGGAGATACTCGAAGATATCCTCGAACTAGCTCGAAACAGAAGGAAGCTAGAATCCCACGAAGTATTCAAGCTAAGTGGACCACCAACAAGCACTTGGGAAGAATGGATGGCTACGCCATTAGCATTTTCAACAAAATACGTCAACCAGGAGGTTGAGATGCATAATGATCCGCTCGTGCTCACTCTTCCAATCCACAGATGGAATGTTACGAAGGTCCTCATTGATGGGGGAATCTCGTTAAATGTCTTGTTCTACAAACTCTATCTATGTATGGGTTTAACAACTGAGCAGATGGATTCATCCAACTACACAATCTATGGTTTCAACGGAGCAGTCTCTAGACCAAAATGAGATTTTTTTTTACAGGTACGCGCATGCCCTTTAGTGACCAGCATGAGGTTCTGTGTTGTGGAGGCGCCTTCGCCATACAATATTATTACGAGAAGACTCTGGGTCCATCGCTTAAGGGGGAACAACTTCGACCTATCATTAATACCTTCGGTTCCCAACACCTATGGGTGAGATGGAAATCAAAGGGGATCAACAAGATGCAAGATTATGCAACCTAGCGGAAGTCAGACTGAATGAAGAAAGAGTCGTAGCACAGCAACATGCACGGAAAAGGCGAAGGGAGAATTCCAACGAAATGAAGAACGGAGACTTCAAAGTTCTCGAATTCCCCTCGGCCCAGGAAGAAAGCACCAACACTACTCCGGTAGTGGATACCTCTGCCAAATGACAATTACAGAAAAGCACTCCTCTACAACCTCAAAAGCCAACCTTCTCTCCGGTAGAACCAATGAAGAAAATTAACATTGGAGCTGAGAAGGAGACAAAGATGATCACCATCAGAACTTTATTAGAAGAGGACGAGGAAGTGCAGTTGCAGAAGCTGCTCAAAGAATACGAAGATATCTTCGCATGGTCTATGGAAGATATGTCAGGAATTGATCCGGACTTGGTCTCTCACCATCTTCGGATCAAACCAGAAGCTGCACCGATTAAACAGTACATCACAAAAGTAGCATACATCTAACAAGAGCCGGTAGAAAAGGAGTTGCAAAAGCTCCTAGCGGCAGGATTCATACGAGAAGTCAAGTATCTTACATGGATATCCAACATGGTGATCGTACCTAAGAAGAACGGAGGTGTGCGCATCTGCATTGACTTCAACAATCTCAACAAAGCATGCCCCAAGGACAGCTACCCTCTTCCCAATATTAACCAACTATTCAACGCAACCGAAGGACACCAGAGTCTATCCTTCATGGATGGTTATTCCGGGTACAACCAAATTGCACTCGCGGAGGAAGACCAGGAGCATACTGCATTCTTCACTCCACGCGGCTTGTATTGTTATACAAAGATGTCTTTTGGACTGAAGAACGCGGGGACAACATACCAACGATTGGTAGACAAAATCTTCAAATAATGGATAAGCAAGATATTGGAAGTCTACTTAGACAACATGCTTGTCAAAAGAAAGGAAGCAAAATATCACCTATCTGACCTAAGGGAGATATTCGAAGCCATGAGAAGCTATCACATGAAGGTCAATCCGGAGAAATGTACATTCGGAGTAACCTCAGGAAAATTCCTAGGGTACTTGATGACTAGAAGACAAATAGAAGTTGACCCCGAAAGGGTCAGAGCGATAATGAAGATGCCGTCACCGAAGACACTGAAAGGAGTATATAAATTAAATGGAATCCTAGCTTCCATGGGAAGATTCATAGCGATATCATTAGATAAATGCAAAGCATTTTTTGATACACTAAGGAAGGGAAGTCAGTTCATGTGGACCGCGGAATGCGAAAAAGCCTTCCATAAGATCAAGGAGTACTTAGCTTCCGTACCTATCTTACAAATACCGGAGCCAGGCAAGGTATTCACTCTCTACTTGGCAGAAACCAACTACGCTGTAAGCGCAGTATTGGTACGAGTCCAGGGACAAGAAGAAAAGGCCATATATTACGTCAGCAAGACACTCGGTTCGGTGGAGTGCAACTACACTAAGTTGTAGAAACTCATATATGCCTTAGTAGTGGCAACACAGAAACTAAGGATATATTTTGATGCACATACTATCAGAGTCTTTACAAAGGATCAGATAGGTCAAATCCTAGACAACACGGAAAATATAGGAAGGGTGGCAAAATGGAATGCCATGATCAAGCAATTCCAAATAATTTTTGAAACAAGGAAGGCTAAAAAATCACATATTTTATCAGACTTTCTGGTTGACTTACCTCTCAGGGACGAAGCGGAGGTAGATGATATCCCATGAATGGAAGAAGATAAGGAAGACCCGGAGGACTTGCTAGAACCTCAGAATTTACGGAGGTGGGAAATATTCGTTGATGGCTCCTCCAACGGAGAAGGCACAGGCATATGGATTGTAATTACAAACCCTACAGGAGACCGACTCATCTATGCATTCAGGTTAGAATTCGAATAATATACCAACAACATCACGGAATACGAAGCGGTCATACATGGTTTACGCTTGGCACGGGATCTGGGCTTATCAGATGTTCGGTTGACTAGTAACTCTCAGTTGGTCATTAGAAAAATTGAGCTCAAGTACCAAACCTTGGATCCGGTGCTATCTTCGTACCTGAAGCTAGCTCAGGAGTATGCATCCCAGATCAGTAACGTAGTATTTAGACACATTTGCCGAAAGTATAATAGGCATGCAGACGCCTTGGCATACATATCATCAATGCTAAGGGAAAGGAACACCTCAGCTTTGCAAGTTGGAAGGATATACAAACCTTCGATAGAAGGACCAGTCTCAGGAATGGAGGAGATATTGGCCATCTGTACTCGGTCCATGGGAGAACCTAAAGAAGAAGAGCCAAACGAAGAAGAAATAAATGAAGAAGATAGGGGATCAGACAAAGATCATCCCATGACTGAAGACGACGAAGGGAACGAACCAGAAGATGACTGGAGAATCCCAATTCACTAATACCTTGACGAAGGTACCTTGCCCGAAGACGTAAAGGAAGTAAGGAAGATCACATCAAAGGCATCCACATATGAGCTCTGTGATGGGATATTGTATAAAAGGTCATTTCTGGGACCTTTAATGCGATGTCTCTCAAGAACCGAAGGTAAAAGGATACTTAACGACATGCATAGTTGAGAAGATGGCAACCATAGCGGAAGAAGATCACTAGCTATCAATGCCAAAATGCAAGGAAACTATTGGCCTTATATGGACAAAGACTCTAAAAACTTGGCTAAGCGCTATGAAAATGTCAACGTTTCGAAAAAATGATCAAAGCACCAGCAATGGAGTTTAATTCAGTTATCAGCCCTTGGCCATTTGTCAAATGGGGGGTTGATATAGTCGGACCCTTGGTAGAGGGAACATTAAAAAGAAAATACTTGATCATGGCTACGGACTACTTCACTAAGTGGGTCGAAGCTAAACCTTTGGAGAGAATCAGAGACTGTGATGTCTTCAGATTCTTGTTTGAGCAAATCATATGCAGGTTCAGAATACCCGCAGCCATAGTTTCGGACAATGGAAAGCAATTACAAAGGAAGAACATCGATATGTTATTCGACACCTTCAATATCCATAAGAACAAATCAACTCCGATCTATACAAAAAGCAACAGTCAAGCGGAGGCAACAAACATAACCATATCAATGAACTTAAAAAGGAAGCTAGGTACGAATAAAAATAGGTGGTACGAACAGCTACACAACGTCTTATGGGCCTACAGAATAACAAGAAGATCGGCTACAGGAGAAACTCCATTCTTACTAACCTATGGAGCCGAAGCAGTCATCCCAACGGAGGCCTGGGAGAAAAACCTAACAGCGGACCTAATGCTAGAAAAGCTGGACGACCTTGAAGAAAGAAGGGAGGTAGCTTTGCAACGAATGTTGAACTGCCAACGAAGGTTAGCTCGAGAATACAACAAAACGGTCATCCTTCGAAAATTTGTATTCGAAGAATATGTGCTACGACAAATACCGCCTTACCAAAAGAAGAATGAGTGGGGCAAGCTAGCTCCGACATGGGATAGGCCTTACGTCATACACGACATCGCCGGGAAATGATCCTATTATCTGAGAACCGTGAAAGAAGAAGTGCTACAACACCTTTGGAATGCGATGTACCTAAAAAAAGTACTACCCGTAAGAGAATGGTGATAACTCAGGAGAAGAAGGGTAAGGGAAATAGCCCACCGTATTCTATCCCTGAAGAAAAAAAAGGTATTATAAACCTTACTAATCAATGAAAGAAGCTTTAATTATTAAAATTATCTTTGATTGATATATTGGGTTAGAATAGACACCCACCGTCAGGAGTGATAATGAGGAAAGGCAAGGCATAACTGCACGTATGTCAATCTTGGATCCTCGGGGCAACGTCTCCTTCCATGAGGCATAAGAAAAAAAATAAGATATCCCCTATAAAGATACCTTGTCGAAGTAAAGAAGCATTCGCGCTGAACGCGTAGGGTTACAAGAAAATTATTTCCCACGTAGGGACCTTCACCACCATGATACCTTCTGGCCAAAGGATATCCTGGTAGGATGTTGAATGTTCCACCAAGGTTAAACATACCATAGCACCCTGTGATGACTTGATTGTGCGACCGGTTAGACACATTACGTCTAAGCGTAAAATTCATGCAAAAATATAGGTGAAATGATAATATTACCAAAATATGTCTAACATTTCTTAAAAAGTTGCATGGCAGATAGCAAAGAGGTTCAAGCAACCATAAAACATTGTTTCAAAGTACGGAAAACAACAACAAGAAGTTTACTTAAACAAAGTTCAAACGACAGAATTATGGGTAAGGGAGGCGATCGAAGACAACTCCATCAGCTTGACGTTCAGCTTCAGTAAAGGCGTTATTAATATAATCAATGGCCGAATGCTCGAACTCCACCTTCATCCGAGAAGCCTGAGCCTCCAAGTTAGAAGCCGATTTTCGACGAAGCTCTGTCAGCTGGGCACTCAGCTGATCATTGGCTTGCTGGAGCGATGCAGCTTTAAGCTTCGAGGCAGCATCAAACTGAAGAGCTATCTCCAACGAAGATACATGGCTCTCAAGGTGACTAACCTTAGCATTCATACCTACGAGCTGTTCCTGCAAACCTTGGGACAAGCAAAGAAGGAGTAAGAAACAAAAAGGGAATAATCGGGAGCATAAAGAGGCTACGGAAATATGAAGACCCTAAGCTTCCTCCGGCATGGCTAAGGGAATCTTCTAAACTACGCTCGGCTTCGGAAAGTTCTTCCTTAACAGCAATAAGATCCTCAGCCAAAGTATCACATTCGGTCCGGAGATCCTCAATATCTATCCAGAGCGAAGCATTATCGGAGGATAAGACTTGGTAAACATTTTCTAACTTTTCCAATCTCATGACCATAGATGCATGGGATGCGGAAGAGGACACTGAAGAAACCTCAGTAAGTTTGTCCTTAAGAGAATGAACCTCAGAGGATAACATGTTATGTTCGGCAGTAACCTTAGCTAAGGAAGCGCAGACATCTTCAAAATCTGCATGGTACTATTTGCGAATAATCTCTTGGGCTGAGAGGCGTTTCTCGACTAAGGCAATATCCTCTTTTTTCTTCAATATGAGATTCTCTTTCCACTTAAGAGTTTCGTCACACTCCTTACGAAGAAGGGCCATTTTTTTCACAAGGCCTGAGTTATGAGAAGACTCAAGATAAATTTGGGCCTCATTATGAATGGTCATGTTCATTAACCTATCAGACTTCTTCTGATAATAACAAACATCGGAGGTCAACTTGGCCACTTGCTCCCGAAGGTGTCTAAGCTCACCAAAGCAACCAACTGGCATGCGTCGGTACACTCAGGGCCATGCTACCAAAACTGAAAACGAAGCTAAATGGGAGAAGGAACGAACCTATAAATTTGGAGGATTAGGAAGCCAAAGCAGAGTCACCTGTCTTGCGTCCCTCCTCAGTAACCTTTGCAGCATCATTGGCTTTCTTAAGAGCCAATAAACAAGCTTCTAAGGAACTTTGAGTCTTTCTCAGCTCACTTTCCAACAAAGGTACCTTAGCAGAAGAAGCAACATCACCAGAAGGAGACTGAGGCGCACTAACAAATGCATAATCTAGGCGAGCACGCTCCAGAAGGGCATTCAAGTGAGTACACTTAGCTCTGTAAAACTTGAACAAGGTACAACCAATATCGATTTCTTTGCGAAGCTGCAAACACCGAAGCATAAGAACAAACGAAGGTTCGGAACAATACACTAAAAATGAGAGAAAATCCACTTATCGAGAACAAGGAAAGGCAAGGAAGGAAGTCAGCATACGTATCCATGAAGGCCTCCATCTTATAGATGCTACCTCTGCGGATTTCACCAAAGCTCTAGATGGAACGAAGGAAATCTTGATCGAAGAATAGATCTTTAGCCACTTGGTACTGAGCTGTCAAGATATCCAATTTCGAGGAAATCTCCAAAGAGTCACTTAACTGATGCCGATCAACCTCAGAAGAAAAAGGACCCTTGGAATCCCGCAGTACATCTTCAAAGATGGCATCGTCAGAGCTCCCAAGGATCAAATTCTTAGGTAACTTACCTTTCCCAAGATCAGTAGGAACCCCACCAGTCGCTTGAGAGCGAGCATGAGGTACCAATACTTGATCCTCACCACGACGAAGGGATGACATGGTGGAATAACTGGGAACAGAAGCAAGTGCTTGACTAGCAATACCACCTAAGTCCATGTCATCAGCATAAGGAAGATTACCAAGGAAGGTCCAGTCAAGTGACGAAGGCGGTGGCCCAACATCTTTGCTAGCATGGGTAGTAGAAACAAACTGAGCACTTCCCAGCGAAGTAGGCGTAACATTGAAGGAGAAGCTGCCAAGTGAAATCACAACCTTCTTCTTCAGCTGGGAATCCGAACTATTGACCCTTACTACCGGAACTACACCCTTCGCAAATGAACCACTTGAATGACGCGAAGTGGCAGGAGAAGATGGAGGTCCCTTGGAAGACAGCACCATAGCACTAGTGGTAGCCAAAGCAATAAGCTGCATATCGCTCGGAGAAGAAAACGTATGTATTTTCGGTAGGGGAGCGGGAATTACAGCTACAGACACTCACTTGACTTACCAACAGAGAGCCACCATCAACTTGAAGGTTGTCACCTTCCACGGAACCAATGGGACTAGGACTTTCTTTTGAAAAGTCTTCCTCAATATCATCTAAGTGAGGACTAAGGGAAGTATCCTCCATGTCCTTATCACCCGGTTCCTCCTCAACAACCTTGGGATCCGCATCATATTCTTCAACATCGCTCACAGCTTTCAACTTGCCTTTCTTCTTGGAAGACTGTAAAAGAACACATACGTAGGCTAAGGATCAGGGGAAAACTACCAAGGTACCTACGAACACTGAGGTAGGGTTATAATCCTTACCTCCGTAGGTGTGTGCTTAGTCACTTCAATCGAATCCTTCCTTTTCCTTGTTCGGGTAGCCACGGAATTACCAGAAGAACCAGGAGCAGTCCCAGCAGAAGAAGCAGGGGCAGGATACAAAAAGAGAAGTATCAAAATACTTAGAAAAAGGCTAAATAACGAAGGTGGAAAAACTGAAGCAGTCCAAACGAAGGTTACCTCGTCAGGAGTGGCAGGGTTGAAAACCCAATGATGATACCCATCATACTTAGAAGGTAGAGACGAAGTTGGACGAGGCACGTTGGGATCTGCGGTAGTAAATCCGTAGGCCCAAGGTACGACCACGCGGAGAGGAGTACGTGTCCAGCGCTTATCATGATCAAGAAGAATACGATCAAATAGAGGAAGAAAATGCTTAGCAGAGTAGGGGATGACAGTTAACCCAGTCTTTTCAATCTCCTCTAATAAATGAAGGCTATTTCCTTCCCAAATCTGCTTGGCAGAAACATGAATACGGCGTGGACCAACGCACCAAGGAAGAAGATTACTCTTCTGAATGGCATCAGCATACGTAGCATTCAAGTTGACAGGGGTGTAATCCTCCTTCTTAGACCTCCCGGGAGCAAAAGGGTCATAAGATTTCAGAGTGGTCTTACCCTTGCTACGGTACCAACTCTCACGAAGAGCACGCCAATTATTGCCAGTATACTGTATCACCCCTCGGACCTGGGTCTTGTTGTCAGGGTGATCCCAAGATCTTGGCCGACGCTGATCAATAAATTGTTCTCATCGGAAGGGGAGATCCGAATTAGGGACTCAGTGAGAATATCAAGACCATCGACAAAGGAGATCGCAAACTTATGCAGGCGAAAAGATTTGGAGATCTCAGCAAGGGACTAACCGGAGTAGCTATCTTTATCAAGCAGTTGCAACCTCTAAAGCTCAAATTAGGGCGGAGGTGGGGGGAGATTTTCGGTAGATATCTCCTGAAAAGACGAGGGTACCCAAATATACCTCAATCTAAAACTTTTCCACCTATACATCCTTTCTCCGAAAGTGATTGTCTATGGACTGAGTCGAGACAATACAACTAATCGGTTCACACTTCGTGTGATCGTCTATGGATACGAGATCGAGACAATACGACAACAAGATAACTTGTGTGATTGACTATGGATACAAGATCGAGACAATACAACAACGAAGTATGATTACTTGATAAAAGGTTCGGACTTAACCAAACACAATAGGATTTCTATCAAGTAATTAGGAATTAACGTTTGTGTATTTTACTTCTAATTATAATAAAACAATTATAATTGCGGAAATAGAAAGTAAAGACACGGCAAGATTTTGGTAACAAGGAAACCGCAAATGCAGAAAACCCCCGGGACCTTGTTCAGAATTAAATACTCCCAGAATTAAGCCGCTATACAAAATCTAAACCAACTTCGTATAGTTGAGACCAAACAACTAAACCTATAGTTCACCTAGTTCCCTCAGTATCCCTGCGCCTCCAACTTGTAATAAGTCACGCACTTGGAACAATTCCTTTGATTCTTATTCCAAACAGTAAAGGAACAACAAATCTGTTCGGTAACAACTCTTTTCAAACAACGTGATATGAGTTTGACAAAAGGCTCTTCCGTTTATCCCAATAAACTCCTTTGTCGGGTTCTAAGATCAATCTATTCAACAACTACCAAAGTAATTGTTTAGACTATGCAATCAATACTATAAATCACAAAGAAATGTATTGATGCCGATCTACATAACTAATCAATCTAACCTATCACAAAGATAAACCGATTATAGTTGGATCCCCAACCTATCAAGTTTTGTGCACACCAAAGATTATGAACTCAAATAAGAAATCTTCTTAGATCTTCAATAAACACCTACACACAAACAACTTGAATCTCTTGTGATCAATCACACACAGAACGGAATCTGTTAACGATGGATTATCACAAGACGTCTTTAGATCTACAAACAGTCTAAAAATCCACGTCGACACTTCGATCTAGTTTGAGTGAATCTTATATCAGAAGAGAAGATTCTCAAGCATAAACAAACTAGGTGCAATCAAAGTTCAACAACCGTTAGTCAATCAAATCAATCGAAAACTAATAATAAACTACAATTATCTAGTTTCCCACCAACAATACTCGTACAGCTTCCAAATCCCAAAGAAGTCTTTAAAATGAGCGGTCGTAAGAGATTTCGCCTAATTAGGGTACTTTCCTCTCCGAATAGACGGCTCCACCAGTAACAACACAGCTAGGTAGTTTTGCTGACTCTGAGGATTAGTTTGCTTGAAATGCAAACTTCAATATTTATAGACCAAGGAAGTTTGGACACCAAGGAATTTTCAAAACCGAATATTCTCAAAAATATGCAATAAAGTCCAAATCGGTTTTCATAATTCCTGGAAATGCTCTGTCATAAAATTGACCGAAATCTCAATAGAAAATCTCCAATTAGTAAATGCAGATTACCAATTTTTATTTTCTAAAGATATGCATTTAATTGCTGGAAATTAAAAGCATATAAAACTAAAAACCTCAATTAAAAGATTCTCAATTTATTTCGATCCTGGGATTCTCCTTTAGTTATTAAGGAATATCTTTGAACAATAAAAGATAAGAATTACTGCACATGTTCAAAGTATGTTGACATCTTTACTTTGTAAATCCTTTTTCATATTTACAATCTTGGAAACGATTTGCCACACTTCCAAACAAGTTTAGAATTGGTTCATCTGACTTCCAAGAACTATGTGATTGATTATCCTATCAAATCACCAATCATGGGTTTAACGGTTCTACCAAAACAAGTTTCGATTCTACCTCCATGTGGATACTAGGATCAATCACACTAGTTACCAAAAGTTGGTTGACTAGGTACTAGGATCGGTTACCACATATTTATGGTATTTAACTTGTAATCGGTTGCACAAGTCATAGGATCAGTTACCAATTACTAAGACTTGTTGTACCTCTTACAAGGATCGATTCCAAATACTTGTGATCGGTTGCACCTCTTACTAGGATCGGTTCCCCAATGTCTAGAGTTGGTCATACCAATTACAATATATCGATCATACCATCTCAGGTGATTACTTAAGATCGGTTTCACTAATAAAAGTCATACCAATACAAAAGTCAGGCATTGTGAATAGTTTTACCAAGATACATAAACAAGTTATGAGCGGTTATACTAAACACACATATTGGTAATCCAAAGATTTTCAATGAATAACAATACCAATAAGCTTAGCGATTTCCCTTTCGATTCACAAAACAAGTTTATGAATTGTACTTCCTTTAAACGAATGTAAAACATTGTTTCCTAGGATGAAATCTTTACCCATACCCATACATAATCACAATAGCATTCATACGATTATGTTTATGTCTTATATACGAAGTTCAAAAGATAGACGTTATACTTCGTATTGTAATTCCTTAATACTATGTCTAACTAGAGTATAATCATTCACAGCTTCGCAGTTATGTTTTCAATATGCATGACTTGAAAGATATGTTAGGAATGAAACAGTTCAAGTCAAATATTACTAACTTCAAGAGGAAGGATGATGTCGTCGTTGTAGTTTTTTACTTCTTCACATTCTTCAAAGTCTTCACGTAATACTTGTAAGTCTCATATCCTAGTAACTTTCTAGCTAACCTAAACGAAGTTGACTCTAGTAAATAATCAAGCAACTCTTTAAATGAGTTTTGATTTATTAAAATATGACAACCAAACTTGACATACCAACGCTTGGTGGGTTCAACCGAGCAATGCTCTAACACCTCCTCTACCTCAGGCTCCTTCGGAACCTCATGTATCCGTGTATCCTCACCAACCTCAAGAGGAGGAGAAGGTGTATCATCTGGGTGATCGACACGTGGAGGAGGATCAGTAGAAGATCTATGCCTTGGATCCTTACGCGCAGGTTTCTTCGGAAGCCTCATAATTCCTAACACCGGCAGGAAGAATAGTCCATCAACAATGGCGGAGAAAATTTGCAGTTAACTCAAAAAACTCAATTGGGGCAAAAACAAACGTACTTTGGGCATGGGTTTAACTAAACCAACCAAAAGAAACAAGAAAGATACCATCTATTAGTACTTAAGATGCAATGGAGAACGAATGACCCTCATGGTAAAGTTTACAGGCGAAGAACAATCATGGCATAATCATGGTAAAAACGCGAAATGGGGAATAACCCATGTTCTCAAACAACATGAAAAAGCAAGAGAAGATCAAAATCACTTCATGCAAGCACCACAACAATATCAACGACAATCAAGAGAAGAGAACCAAACCGAACATGAAAAATATTCGAGCAATGGTAAAAAGAAGATCAAGGATTACTAACCTGCTGATGAAGATGGAACGAGATCTTTTGGGAGTCGAAAAGAAGACCAACAGTTGAAAGCAAAAAGGAAGAAATCTCTGTGAAAGAGACAGAGAGCGACAGTACGAGAAGAAAAGGGAAACATAATGAATATCCTTCCTGAATTTTCTTCTTATAGGCGGCTGGAGAAATCCAAAAATTTAGTTGTCATGAAATTCAAGGGGAAGTTATTGCATGAGATGACACATGGGGACCACCCAATCCGCGCGTGCAAAAATGGCGGCGTTATGGAAGTTTTTTCTTCCAATCCTACCAATCGGTAGAATATGAAAGTAAAGGGGCAAACTGTGAATACCAATATTATGTGGAGCACGTGTCACGGTTTTAGTGGCCGTGTACAAGATAATTGCATAGCCCCCGCGATACACAAGAGTCTGAGGAGCAGCAGATCCCTTCCGGATCTACTTTATCCCATCTCGAGGAAGCAGACCTCGACGACTTAGATGGTAAAGTAACCCTAGTCTAGGAAAATGACAGCTGGCGAAGGTACAGAGGTAGCTGACATATCCAATCAGCATTTAATGCAGCGAGTCCTTATCTACACGTTTAACCAAAGCACGTGGAGAGAGATGAGATAGTATAGTATGACTGGAGAAGGCTCGTGATGGACGAAGGTACAATATATACTGAGGCTGGGTAGTTCCCGAAGAAACGTGGGTCAGCTGAGGTGGCATAGTCCGACTGGAGAAAGCATGCGGTAGACGAAGGTACCATTTGTATGGAAGATATATCAAGATACGATGGACCCAAAGGCAGCAAAGATATATCTGGAGCGGAAGAGGCTATAAATACCAAGCTTCACCAACAAAGAAAGGCATTTAATACCCAGGAAAGAAGATCTAGTCTTAAGCTTATACCTCTTTAATGTTTAGAACTTAAGTATTTACTATAACTTGAGTTCTCTCTATTACTTTGGGAATCATTTAAGATCTTTGTAACAACCTAAACTTAATACAAACAATCACTCATTACCCCGTAGATGTAGACGAAAGTCGAACCACATAATCTCTTCTGTCTCGTGATAACTTAGTAGCATTTAATTTACATTTGAGTTCTTCGTTATTATTGTTATCTTGAGTACCTTTTATTACTTAGCATTATCAGTTCAACTGAGGTATCGTTACTACTTAGTATCAGATTCTTTGAGATGTATACATTACGTAGACTATGGGAAAATTAGTAGTCACAAGCACAACTCATCACAGATTAGCTTGGTCTCTTAAGCATGACTTGAAGCAAAATATAGGGTTATTTTATCTACCTATGTTGCTTAACAAACAAAAGGTGAAAGCAATATACTGTGACCATTCCTATATCATTTGAAGCACAACAAGAACAATATCATAAATTTGAATCAAACTAGCAATAGATTAAGGGCTTCATCTAAACCCTAGTTATTAAATTAGAGCATGATGAAAATACTGAAAACAAACATAAACTACAGCTTGGGGCACCGGCTAATCCGGGCATGAGTTTTACGTCACAATTCTTATCCCTATTTATACATGAAAATCTCTCAATTCAGCTTTAATTCAATAATTGATAAAGACCCACTCACCAAAACGCGTTTCTCTGACAGTTTCTATCTTCAATTCATCTCTGCAAGCCTACTTTTCCAGCTGTTGAAGCTAACTCTAATCTCATCTCTCTCAATCCTGGCTTTTAGGGTTACCGTTTTGGATAAGGGAGAAGATAAGATGGAGAGAGATAGAGATTAGGAGTTTGATTGTGTTTATGGAGTTGGTTGTGAGCAGAGATGGTCGGGGACAAGGATTAGGAGGAGGAATTGATGGTTTTGGTGCTGGTACTGTAGAAGAAGGGAAGAAATGGAGAAGATATTTGCTTCTGATCGATTTTGGGGAGAAAGAGGGGTGGCTAGGGTGTTGGGCAATATCATCAAACTTGATGTTCCGGAGATGGATATGGGTTTGGGTTTTGGATTCCCAAGCCAATAGTTCTTTAAAGCCATGTCTTCTTCCAAGCCCACTGTTTGGTTTAGCTTTTGCAAGCGGTTTGCGGATGAGTTGCAAGTGGATTGTAGCTGCTCTTTGTGCAATATTTCCTTTACGTTCTTCACTGCCTTCTAGCGGGAGCTTTGTTGTCTCTCTTCAGTTGTCACTTGTGACCATTTTTCTGCTCTTTTCTCCTCTTCTTAGCACCCAAGCTTTATTTATTACCTAAAAACACAAAATTAATTAGTAAAAGTATTTATTCTTGAAAACAATGAAAATACAGAATTCGGGATAAAATAGAGAGTTAGAGCACAAAAGATGAGTTAAATGCCAATAAAAAGATATATAATTATGCAATATTTGGAACTCATTAGAATCAATTCATGAACATTAATCCACGGTTTGCAAAGTTAATTTGCATTCCTTAAATCATAAATGTTTTAGTTCATGAGTATGAGAATCATACATAACCGATTTTAGAACTTAACCACTGTGTTCGCAAACTGGGTACGCAAACAACAGCTCCGTACCTTAGCCTAGTCAAGCCATTTGCAAACCCGGTTCGTGAACAACCGTTCCGGACCCAACTCAGGTAAACCCGTTCACATACTAGGTACGCAAACAAGAGTTCCGGACCTTCTCAGGTAAATCCGTTCGCATACTAGGTACGCAAACAAGAGTTCCGGACCTGAATTATCACAATACAATTCGAATACTGGATATGCATACCATGTTATATCCAGACATAGGTAATCATTCTGAACTATCATTTCAATCATTGAAACATCCTTAGAAGACGACAATGATAATCTCATACATACCATTAGCTTCAAGTAATTATCAAGTGATCGAATGATTAATACGAAACTTTCCAAGCTAACATCAAATGACTGTCTTACACAAATCATATAAGATGTTCAAGGTAATTTTCACATGATCATCTTTTAACTTAATATTTAGTTTCCAACAAATAAATTGTCTCCAACTAAACTCGTCAAGAATATGATGAACATAGCTAAAGAAAAAAACTTCCAACACATATTTCAAGAAATAGATAAGCGAGATAAACTCGACTCGAAATATCAAATGTGTATTATATAAAAGTCTATATATCTATACGACTTAGTCTCATTAAAAGATAAAATAGAATAGACTTCTGAGTGATGGATAAGTTTTAGTCTCCACATACCTTTTGTTGATGAAGTTCCTCTAAGCTCCTCAGTAGATCTTCGTCTTTAATTGGTGAATGCCGTGAAGTATAAAGCTCAACTACACATTCTATCCTAATCCGAGACATAGCTATAAGTAGAATAGAAATCAAGTATATAGTTTTGATCAACTATACTTGACAAACAAGCTTGAGATAGCAACACTTGCGAGTTCGACCGAGCAATGCTCTAACAAAACTTATTAGGTCTTAAACGTGTTTGCCTGATCTGATACCAATTATAAACATTGGGGGTATCAAAATACACCACCAACTTTTTCGTAGGCAACCTGTATGGACAAAACCTAAATAATATTCTGAGAGTTCAACTTAATGAATCTCAATCGAGGAATAATATTCAGAGTTATATCTCTATCTCACAATCATAAAGTTTACAGAGACTAGTCCGCGAACCTGATTTACGTGTGAGAGTACTTGGGTGATTCCAAAGATCAATTTCCAAGTAATCAATGAAGTCGTATCGAACAAATAAGGATGGATGTATCTAATTTGATTGATTTACGTACAACCTGTACATATTTCAATTATAAAGATAAACAACATAATGCGGAAAAGAGATAACACAGACACCAGAAGTTTTGTTAACGAGGAAACAACAAATGCATAAAAACCCTGGGACCCTAGTCCAGATTGAACACCAAACTGTATTAAGCCACTATAGACACTAGCCTACTACTAATTAACTTCGGACTGGAATGTAGTTGGGACCGAATTAAATCCTCACAATAATTCATTTACAGTCGCATTCCTTACGCCTCTTGAATCCCAGCAGGACTCCACGCAAATGATTTCCTTAGCTGACGTCCTTTACAGCCTAAGAGTTTCTTCAACTCAATTGAAGACTTTAAACCAATCTACCTCCCACGGATAAACCTATATGTGTGATTTCCTTTTTGATCGTAGATCAAGGTGAGACTGGAAATCGATAGCAATAGAAAAAGTCTAGCTAACATGAAAATCTGGACTTATGCTACCCGAAGTGAAACCTAGATTATTATTCACCTCACAAGTATTAAACCTGTGGAATCAATCAAAGTATGAGACGAAGAGAACTTTGATGATTTCTATCTATCTTGTTCAAGTGAGCAGCTCAACAATCGAACAAGATCAGGGTACTCGAGTTATGAGATAAACAATAGCTGGACCTGGCTTCACGAATCCCTATGAAGTCTTTTTAGTCGCTAAACCCTAGAAGGGTTTTAGGAAGAGGACGACTTTAGTTTTACAACTATGACACACCAAAAGAAGTAGTGTCGGGATTCAAAGATCCCACTTATATGAGGTTCCCCTTTTATAGACTTTCAAAGCATATTTTTCTTTAGGTTTGAGCTAAGATAGCTTTGGAACCAAGCAAACAAGATCCAACGTTAGATGAATCTTTGAATCTGATTGACATAAAAAGATATACACTCTGGTTAGGTTTGACCATAACCGAACCGTGTACAAAGGCCACGCTCATGAATGGGTAGTCGAAACTAGCCAACTGAGCTATAAGCTTGAGCATTTTCATAGACACTTAAGACTTTAAATTGTGTCATAATTATGTGATCAAATATGTCTATAGTGCCTTTAGAGATTATTCAAATGCTAATTATCTCAGAGAAATAATTTTATGTGCATATGAATTTAATCGACATGGTAAGTAGATGTACAATGTACAAATACTTAACATGTTCGTGAATATATAAGTCAAAGCACGTGTACCGGTATGTATACCTTATGACATGACCGAGTTCCAGAGTTCACATAACTTTTCCGGTACATGTACTGGTATGGGTACCTTAACAAAATAACCAGTTCTGGAGTTCACAGAAATTTTATGGTACGTGTACCGGTATGGATACCAAACCGGTTCCGGGACCAACAGTTCTTTTCTAGTACGCGTACTGGTTTACGTACCGATCCGGGTTCACGAGTTCACAGACTTTTTAAGGTGTGCATACTAATATGCGTACCAAAAATATGTTTGTCGATATATAGATACTCCGTTACATGTACTACGGCTTCAGACTTGTAACAGTTTTCCTGTTTGTAAGACTGGTATGCATACTGTCTTGTATCTGAAAATAATAGTAGTTCTATATCTGTCTCTAAATCGATTCAAAACATTCCCAAATAACATCAACGACACATATCATTGTTCTAGGCTATTTTCGAATGAAAATTCTTGAATCACTATTTAGAATACAAACAATAAATTGCTCTTAACCGTAATTCATCAAGTATGAACAAATGTTCATTAAGCTTAGTCATATATTTCGAGAAGTTATTACCAAGATAAACTTGACTCGAAATTCTTGATATGCTTACGATAGTCTAATTAGTTACGCGACATCGTCTCATAGATAGAAAGATGAATATAATTTGAGATTAGGTGGTTCAGTCTTCACTTACCTTTTGTTGAAGAAGTTCTCCAAAATCTTCAGTTGATCTCCGCCTTCAAACGGTCGAACGCAATGATGACTGTCGTGATGTCTGTTTCTCAACTACATCTTCTATCCTAACCCGAGACTTAACTAATTGTTGACTAAAAATCAAGATATAGTTTTGACAACAAGCTTGAGATAACAACACTTGTGAGTTCGACCGAGCAACCTAACAATAGCAAAACTTGTGGGTTCAACTAAGCATTGCTGTAACAATATCCCCCTTTGTCAATTTTAGTGACAAAACTATTCAATACATATATGGATTCAAAATAAATAAACTTTTCAGCTTAATACACTATGCTTGATTACTTTGGATTTTCAACACACATCTTGAATTCTTCGTAGCAAGTTCTTCTATGGTTCTGCATGTGTTCGTTTAGCACCTTTGTTGTTGAATATCCGTAGTGATAACAACTTACGAAAATACTCAAAAAGATCTTTGTTAGAATGAGGTAATCACACTCTACTCAACGGTTGTTAAACATAAATATAGTATTGTTACCTTCCTCAAAGTTAAATTGCACCACAATTTCGAAGCAATACTACAGTGATATGTTCTCCCCCTTAGTCAATACATACTACTTTTACAAATTAGGTAAAACCCACTTTGAAAACAATCACTAGTCATTAACAGAAATCTTCTTCCACCTGGAGCCTGTTATATTTAGGCGAGTTAGTTTTCAGGTGTTGCTTTTTCTAGCAAATGAGATATATCAGGTGTTTCTTTTTCTATCAAATAAGATATATTAATTTTGCTCGAGCCATGAACATAGAGGTTTTACCATTGTAAACGGTCCCATGATATCAAGCGTCCATTGGACGAGGAGCTAGCACATAGTGTTGTATTTCATCTGGTGCAAGAATTTTATTATCATATTTGCACATAAAGTTCAGTTCTTGACTTCATGAGTCATTGTAGATATTTCAAATGAGCTCTAGGAATTATAAATACCATTTTTAGATAAGGTCTGTGTTCGAAATTACCTCTAGCATGTTGTCACAAGTCTGCTTAATCACTTTTGGAGTTTTATCCATGTTTTGCCAGAAATATCCCTGAGATCTTGCTTTATATGTTAGAGATAGTTTTCCTGCATGATTTCCACAGTCTCCTGAATGGATTTCATCCATTATCTGTTTTCCTTGCTGCTCTATTACACATCTTAATTAGTAGAGGTCCCAGATATGCTTTTCTGTACAAATTATCGCCTACCAACTAGTATCTTGATTTTATGACCACTTTCCTTGATTTAGACTCGAGCTCAAAGGATAAATATCTTTCATCCATTATTCATTTCTATCAGCTTGAGTTAGATTCGACCTTTTGATATGTGTTTCAACAGTTTCCATTTCAGAGATTGCTGGTGTCTCTAGGACTCCAATATTGATTGTTCTTCTGCATGCTTTAGGTATTGCAGATCCTAGGAGTGCCAGAAATTTATTTCTTGCTACTTGTCTGATGCTTACTTTGTCAAAGCTCTCAAGCATCTTGTTTATTAGATTTCTGCATTTTATCATAATAGTATCTCGAGCTTCAAAATGACCTCCCAACTGTTCTGAAGTTATTTGAGAGTCAGTATAAAGAATGAACTATTTCAGATTAAGAATTTTTGCAGATAAAAGTCCTTGCAACAATGCTTCGTACTCAGCTTGGTTATTAGCTGGGCTGAAAGCTAAGATATAAGAATACTCGTACTCAGCTTGTTCTTAATGAACTGCGGTATAACCTCAGGAGCTGAGTTTAGCTTGGTGAAGCTCCTGTTTACTTCTATCCACTTTGCATGTGATTGTTCTTTAAAGTTAATCTTTTACGAAGTCTTATTAAGATAATTTAGCGAATGGGGTCTTTTAGTGCCAGTAGATGGTCTAGGTGAATAGACTTTGTGCTTAGAGGTTGTGACTGTAGGTGTTGTCAGGTTATATTCTTCTCTCCTGACCCATTTGTATGCTTTATTGTAAACTTCTTCAAGAGAAGACATGATTGAGCCAATGAAGGAATCGCGTAACTTACCCCATAACAGAGCATTTTGAAGAGAACACATAGGAATTTCTCCTGTGTCTTCTCAACAGGTGTTACTACATCTTTAAACCTTATGAAAAAGTCCCTGAAGCTTTCGTCTTCCTGTTAGTTCACTCTGAAAATACCGTCAAATACATCAGTTTGTCTGATGTTATAGGAGTAATTTTCTATGAACAATTTTTTAATGTTCTGGAATGTCTGTACTGAGTTCATATGCTAGATTGCTCGGGAAAAGGCATGTTATGATCATAGTGTTGTCGAGATACAGAGCCATTTTTTGCTCATAGTGGAACACATACACGTTTGGGTCGGTATCTCCTTTGAAGCATCTGAAGTGAGGTAAATGAAATTTTTATGGAAGCTCAAACTCCCTCACTTCTTTTGAGAGTGGGTCATCTTTGAAAGTATAAGTAAGGTCGGCCTTGGCATGTTGATCAACAATTTGAATTTGTCTTCTTGTTCCTTAAATATCCTCTCCATCTTCGAGTGGACTGTGGAACGAACAATTTGACTTGGCTATGAGGTCTTTCCTCTGGAAGTAGATAAGTTCTGATTGGCCACCGCGTTGTAGTTTCTGAACCGTTGTCTCAGTTGCTCTTGCTGGTTACTCAGTGAAGATGTAGTTGGTTATTGAGATATGTTCACTGCTGAAGATGGTTGAGGTACAGTAATAGCTGGAGCTGCTGTAGTCGGTGTTGTTAGAGTCATTTTATTGGCTTTCTCAGTCAGAGATGAGAACGACTTAAACATCTCTTGAAACATATGTGGGTATTTGCACAATTGGCATTGTTGTGATAGGTGGAGCTATTGGGAGATTTACTCTTTCTTGTTGTGGTATAACCGCTGGCCAAATCAAAACAACAATTGGATTATCATATGGTTCTAAGACAGTTGATGGCGTGACGGGTATTTCACCTCGAGGTGTTCTTTATTCAGGCCGAGGTTGAGCTTGCGAGTTTACTCGACCTGGTAGACATTTTTAGATGGTTGGAGTTGTCACCTATTGGAAAACTGGAGATGTAGAGTTAGTTGCTCGACCTAGTGAATTTACTCTGGGTCGAGGTGGTAAAACTCTTCTTGGTGTTGGAGTTGTCATATTTTCTTAACGCACGATTAAAAATACGTATAGTGTTAACCCGCTATAAGTCAATAAAGCGCACGATTGAGAGTGGGTAAACAAAATTATTTTAATCACCAGACTTTTGTTACACCAAAGGAGGTGAACAACACTCTAAAACTTAAGAATTGTGCTAGTAATTATCATTTGAATAAAGTCATATTTTAAAAGAATATTTGAGTTCGATGAGATTGATTAGCTCGATTAAAGTTCAAAAACAACTCAATAGGAGAGCAAAATATGTAAAGTTACAGAAAATAACTAAGTATTTAAGGTGGTTTGAAATACCTAATCTGACACAACAACACAAATTACAAGATTATTGAAATGATGAAAATGAGACAGGTGTACAACCTAGAAACACCCAAAATACCCAGGTATCCCATCAAACGTCAGCAAAATAAGTTAGTAAATATCGGCACAAATAACGCTATGATCTATCTACAACTATGAGCTATCCACAGCTATAATCTATCAACAGCTGTGAGCTATTAATGCAAAAAAAAAAGAGAGCTATAAGTTTAATAAAAGAAGTCTACATGCTTACTTTAATTAAACTGGGAGCAAATATATTAATGACAAAATATAACATTTACCCGAGAACCGACAGCCGAAAAATAATAATACTGAGATGAGAAATGAGACTCAAGGTCAGATGTCGAAGACCTCAATCAAATGTCCAAAGATCAAGCCACAGGCTTCCAAATATAACAGATACACGAAGATAGGCGCGGAAGACCTGAGTCTAGATGCGAAGCTAAGAAGAATATCGATGCTATCAGCTGAGTGGAAACCTGGAAAGATGGATGTTATTGATGAAGATTTGTCCCAGGTCCAAACAAGTGCAAGGAGGGAAAATATTGTTGGATCACGGCCGTAACGTGATTAGTAATTTTACATGTAATCCCCATCCAGAAAGGTTAAGAATGTAGACAGAATCATTTCATTAACAGAAATCGGACTTCAAATATTTTTATCTCCTCTTTGATTAGCTTCCAACTGTGTTATTCTAGAACCGACTTGGAAGATAATTAGAAAACCCAACTTGACATCATCGGAAATCAATCCAGAAATCACAGATTAAAGTGATTACCAGGATCGACGAACATCAATTTGTGAAGGTACTTAACGCATCTTCATTAGGAACTTCCAAGATAATGTTAGAATCGTTGGAATTGCCATTTCCTCACCATCAACCAGCTCAACAACCAAGTCACCATCTTTACACATGTCATTTTTTTTCTTCTTGTAGATCATTGGTTCCTCAAGATGATACTGCTACTTCCTCTTGTGTTATTGACTAACCATCCATACTGCTAGTTCCCCCCACCCCAACCACATTTTGTTTCCTCACATGAGTTTGTTTTTCCTTCTGGACTAAGCCTCTTTTTTTTTTTTTTTTATTGATCGGTCAATAAGAAAATTAATTAAAAAGAGACACTTAAAAGGATACGTCAGCCCAATGATTACAACTGAACAAAAAGGAAAGCCGAAAGGGGATTCCCAAGAAAAAACCACAAAAAATTACGGAGACCGATATAAGGAATCCCATGAAGAAATCACCATATTTGCCGTAAGCCTTAACATCTTTGTGTTTGATTCGGCCCAAAAAAATGTTCGTAATTTGGTATCTCTAATTAGGCTTGTAATTTGATAAAAAGAGAATATTTCTTTTTGTTATTTCTTAATCTCTGTGTCTATTATGTGTTTTTGTTTCACCTAGAGACGGGAAGGTATTGGAGGATTTGGTTTGAAAGGTTCGGTGGATGGAAAAATGACAGGACTGGGTTGAAAAGATGAATGGGCAGCATTCCAACTTTTATAAGAATGAATAAGACCAATACTGATTGATGCCAATACAATATGACCTACACAGTTGATAACATACAAGTTGTTGTCAAGATGTACACGAAAGATAGAGTTACCCAACACATTTTGGTGGCCGTCATTTCTTTGTTTGTTGGTGAAAAAATCACGGTAATTGTTCTGCACTTTACATATGTGGACTCCAAAGAGCACAAGCAATCCACAAGGTTGTGACTTGTGAGATGGCAGTGGCTCAAAATATCACCCACACACACATGACACAACTGATACTTTTCAGGGAAACTGGATTCAAGTTGTAACAAACAAACAGGGCGCAACCCCCATCCCCATGGTCCCAAAGACAGTCCAGAATTAAACAAACAAAAATATTAGAACAAACCACAAACTCGATCTAGAATCACACCCAAATCTTGATTAATATAATTCATTACTCAAAGGAAAACATGTTGGAAATATCAAGCACAAGCACAAAGCATCATCACCAAATTCCAAATAAAGATGAAAGTGAAAGTTTTAATTGGTTTAGGCATCAGCTTTAGCCCTCTCTTCTTTCATCTCATCTTTGATAGCAGTGGCCAATTGATCATAAGCTTCACTCCAAGCACATTTCATTTCTTCATTCCACTTATCTCCTAATCCTGATTCCAGTGTCCTCAACAGTGCTTCCTTGACCACCTAAATCATAAATTTAAGTCATTCCATTAATGACAAAATCTTAATTAATTAAGCAACTAGATTTAATTCGCACTAATTAATATGAAATCCGTGTGTACCTCGAAATGGGGATCGATAACACCTTTCTTAACATGAACAGCACCCAAGTATGATAACGTGCTGTCGGCGACGACAACTTCACCTTTCTCTCGTAGTTGCACAGCTGATTCGCAGGTCTGAATGAAAATTGAATCAAATTAGTATTCGGAATTGGGTACAAAATCGAAGGAAGATTTAATAGTTAAAAGAGTATTACTAACCATCTTGAAAACCTTCATAGCATGGGCTTTGAGCTTAGGGTTGTTCTGCGGGATTTCATCTGTATCCTTCAAGAATGAGAACATAGGCTTTGCTTGTGGTGCTATCTCTATAACACTGATTAAATTAACCAAAAGACAAGAGAAAGAATGAACTGTTAAAAATCTCCAAAAATATCGAAAACAAAATGAAAATTAGTGCTAGTAACATACTCTATAACTTACGTGGTGAAGAAACGAACACTCAATTCAGGGATATTTTGTTTCATTAATTCCCATGATTCCTTAACCAAAGCTTCTTGTTTCTCTGTAAAAGTAGTAGCCATTGTTGTTGGGTTTTTAGTTTCTCTCTTGGTTTTAGCACTTGATCTATGTTTGATCTTTTATATCCTTGGTTCTTCTTATCCTTCTCAGTTTCACCCATACTTGTTGTTATATATAGGAATAAGTCGAGAGATTTTTTGTTGTTGGTAAACTGGGAATTATTAAAATTTTGTTGTATATTATTAATAACCACGAGTATTCCGTGGGATGTCAAGCTAAGGACTAGCACATATTTTTGAAGTTGTTGTGTGTATATTGAAAGCATAAGACACGTACAGAAAGAACCTCCCAAGTTTGGTGTGGACGTATCATTTATTGCTTATGCACCAAACTAATTGGACGGGTGATCGTATATTGAGTTATGAGTCTTAATGGTTGCAGCCCGTAAACACCCTTAAATTATCATAGAGTAATGTGGAGACTAATCCCAATACACATTACAATTCTCTGAAAAACTCTGTCTCTTTCTGGAGGATTGTTCTGCTTTTATAGGCAAAGTCTGATATGGAAATACCGTACACGTGTACCCTAATACCTTTTCTAGTAAGTCTTCTGTCATTAGCCGTACACATGTACTATTACAGCTGGGGTTATTTAGGCAGTCGCTAGTCATCTTCTGAGGGCAGCCTGCTCGTGCCACGTCATCATTACTGGAGGCTTCGGCTTGTCGCGTCATCGTCAATGGTGCCTTCGGCTTGTCATCATCCGAAGCCCCCATTCTGGTGCCTTCGGCTTTAGACAAATCCATGTGCTTACATTAGCCCCCTGACTGTTTTATCGAGGCTTGCAGACTTGACAATCATTCATAGTTTGTGTTAGGATGCGTCTTCCGAATTATCGATCCGATATGTCTTCTTGTCTTCTCGAGGTCCTTTCTTGGACGCGTCTTCAGATCCGAGTGTTGGATGGAACCCCCTGTCGACTTGTTGAATGCTCGTTTGGGATCTGCGTTCCTTTCTGTATGATGTTATATCCAGTGGCAGCATTGGGATACAGTCCCAATTTGTAGGCATTTATGGTAAGTCTTCTGCCTTCCACGTGTCTGTTTCTTGTTATTGATTTGACTTCCCTTTTGCTTGCTTCGTATTCTCTCTCCGTGGTGAATGTTGTAGTATAAATTTCTTTCTAGTATAAATCTTTTTCTTTCATTGTTGTTCTCTCCCCTCCCCCTTTTCTATTCATTTGTTAGTCACCCTAATTTTGTCGTGGCACGTCATCAGGAATTCGGTTTTCCTGGGAGTGGCCCCTGGCTTGGTAATTAAGAGTAGTTCTGCAAAAGAGATTCAACGTTTGCAATTGGTCTGAGATGAGGTGGAGTGTCTGTTGACCCATCGTCAGGCGGTGCACACTCGCGTTTGCGCCAAATGGGTGGAACAGTCAGAGACCTATGGGATGGTGCTTGGGGAGAAGATTTCTTCGGAGGCATTGGAGCGTACTCATCAACTCTTTCTTGATGTGGATGTCGAATGTGTTGGCAGCAAGACGTTCAGTGGATGAGGCGCGTGCTTTCTTGGAGGAGGTGGATTAGGCTATTGCTCGGTGCCGTGATGCTTAGTTGCAGATCTCTGATAGAGTTGTTATCTGATGTTCTTCTGTTTCTTTGCTTTGTTTTTAGCAGCCATAAATAGGTTTATTTATGATTGTAATTAATTGCTTTCAGATTTTTCCCTCCTTATAAAAAGGTGGTTTAGTTATCTTGATTTTGCATGATTATCTTCTGTCCATTTCTTCCATTTCGCAATGTCTCGTACTCGTTTGATTTTGGAAATTGTTCATCTTGAACGGCTCTCTCGAGTTCTTCCCCTTGTTTTTGACCATCTCGGGTCCTGTCATGACCATTGGGACGCTCTCGTGGTAAACTCCGAACGCTTGATGGATGAGGCTCGAGACGAAGGCCTCTTACTGCCTCCTTTGTTTTTCATTTATTACGGCTATTACCAGAGGCAGAGTTTGATGACATTCTTTCGGGTGCCTTTTGCTCTTCGTGGGAAAGACACAATGAGAGTTGCGTTGGCTCGGGCTCGAGAGGAGCTTCGTTTATTGCCATGATGTTCTACCTTGTTCTCGTATGTTGTAGGGGTAGGTAGATTTTCAGTTTCTAGTTTCGGATATGGGATTGTAGCTAGTTTTCTTTTGATGCCAGTACTTTGTCATTTCGTACTTTGTATTCGGTATTTATTTTATGTGTAAGCAATGTTATGGATGTGATTGCCAGACTTTATTTTGTCCGTTGTATTTCATATGTTCCTCCCAAGGAGTTATCGTGGGGTTTGTTGTTATCGGATTTTCCGAAAGAAGTGCTGTAAGCATCTTATCGGGTTAGATTTTCCTTTAGCGGAATTGAAGTTCCGAAAGCTTCTTATGTCTCGGAGTATGATCGTTAAGACTCTCTCTTCTTCTTTTTTTCGCCGCGACTCTTTCGGGGAGTATGATGGCTAGGTATTACATTTTCTTTTTCCTTTTAAGTTTTCAGAGTCCTTTCATCGGATGTGTTTGTGCACCTGTCGTAGGTTTTGTATGGTATTCGACTTTATTGAGGCAGACTTTGTATAAGTCTCGGATGATTAAATGCTACCCTTAGTGGGATAACGAGACCCCGAAGGTGTCATATGTTGTGGTATGGGAGGAAAAGGAGTGGGGGAAAGTGTATAAGGGGATTGTGTGTTATGATCCTCCCATCTAGTAGGTCTCCGACTACTTTTGTGGGGTCATGTTCTTCTTAGAAAAGACTCTCAGCCGGCTCTTTTTTTTGGGGGGGGTTTTAATCCCGATGCCTTTTGTGGAGAGTCGATTCCGAACACTTATTCATATCGAGTGATGTTTGTTTCGTCATGAGCCAAAACCGAAAGTAACTTGTGTCATCAGAAGGATCATTGTTTTATTCAGAAAACAAGATTTATTGAAGTAGAAAGTGTTGTAAAGCATCATCCTCATAATGGACATTGCATACATATGTGATGCTGGTAAGTTTCGTTTAAGCGTAAAACTTTTTTATCCAGGTTCCATTGATTTTAGAATTTCACTTCCCTTTGATTTTGGAGCCGTCGGCATGCTCGAATTTGCAGTATCCGGAACCCCCTACTTTACGAATTCGAAAGGGTCCTTCCCAATTCGGAGCGAATTTTCCCGCACCGTCTTCTCTTTGGACGTGTGGGGCTATGGCTAGCACTAGGTCTCCTTTATCAAAATGTCTTTCTTTGACATGTTGATTGTAAGATCTTGCTAGGCGGTCTCGATATTGTTGAGATCGTTTTTCAGCCATGTCTCGGCGTTCATCTATCAGGTCGAGTGATCGGACGCGTTGACTATCCAAGTCGACCCCGCTTGCTGATAATATCATGGCCGAAGCCACAATTACTTCTGTTGGTATGATAGCATCTTCTCCATATACTAGGATGTATGGTGATGCCCCTGTCGATATTCGTTTAGCAATTCGGTACGCCATTAATGCCAATGGAAGTTCTTCATGCCATAAGCGTTTGTTGTCGTAGAGGCTCCTACATAATATTCTGAATAGTGTTTTGTTTGTAGATTCGGCTTGACCATTCCACTGTGGGTAGTAGGGAGCGAGGTCTTATGTTTGATTCGGAATGATTCTACAAGGTCTCTCACATGGTTGTTCACAAAAGGTATACCATTATCGGAGATGATGTACATCGGGATTCCGAAACGGCAGATGATATGTTCCTTGATGAATGCAGAGATTACTTCCCCAGTTGTACCCTTTAGTGGTACGGCTTCAACCCATTTAGTGAAACACTCCGTTGCTGTAACGATGTATTCGTGTTGTTTTGAGGACTTCGGGTTGATGGGTCCGATGATATTTAGTCCCCAACTATGAAAAGGCCATGGAGTGTAAACACTCTGAAGCATAATGTGTGGCGCTTGAATTTAGTTTCCATGAAGTTAGCATTGCTCGCACTTCTGAACATATTCTGTGATGTCACTCTATATTGTGGGCCAATAGTACCCTGCATCATGAATTTGGATAAATAGTCTTGCTTTTCCTTGGTGTTCCCCATCGTGACTTATTTCCATTACCCGGGTGGCGTGTTCTTTATCAATGCATTTTAGAGATTTTTGGTTAAAGCCTCTTCGGAAAAGCTGACCATCGATGACAAAAGAGCGTTTGGCTCTTCTTTCTAACTTCTTTGCTGATTTCCTTTCATCTGGAAATGTTCCCACTGTTAAGTAGTCGATGTAGGGGGTTCTCCAATCTTCTTCTTCGGTTATGCAGCAAGCTTCTTCGTGTAGCGGAGCTCCCTGACAAGTTATGCAATTGTATTTTAACTTTTGAGCCTGGTGTATCATGTCTGGCCAGTAAAATCCTGCTCGCTGAATTCGCCGCTGTAGATGGATTTCGAGTCCAAGCCCACAAGTGCGTTCGTGGATCTCGTGTAATAGATTTCTTTCCTCCTCGGTTCCGACGCATCTGCATAGGATGCCAGTCGTGGTGATGAAGTAGAGACTTCCATCGATAATTTTGTATTTACTTAAGGTTTTCCATGGCAGTTGATGGTCTTCGGGTTGTTGTTTAAGGTCCTGTAAGATCGGACGTCTCCAGTCGTTCTCATCCTCAAAAGTGATATCCTCAAACCATGTTGACGACATCGAGTTTTTTTTTACGGTGATGGTTTCTTTGGCTGAGTGTAACATTTGTAAACTAGAGACCAAGGTAGCTAATGCATCAGTGTGCCTATTTGAAGTTCTACCCAAATGGGCGAGTGATACCTTATTAAATTCCTTTATTAATCTTTGAGCTTTATCTCTATACGCTGCGAGAGCGGGTTCCTTGACGCTGAATTCCCCCAGCATTTGTTGTATTAATAGATGTGAATCCCCTTTGACTTCTAGATGTGTGACATTGAGGTCCTTGGCAATTTTGAGGCCGATGAGGAAACTTTCATATTCGGCATAGTTGTTTGTGCATGGAAAATCGAGCTTGAAAGGTTTAGATATTAGTTTATTGGTTGGGGTGACTAAAACTATTCCTTCTCCACCATTAGACCCATGTGAAGAGCCGTCAAAATACAAGAGCCATGGCTTTGTTTCTTCTGCTGATGCTATTTCCCCTGGTATATCCGTGTGAAGTGGGAACACGTCACATCCCGGAAAGGCCACCAAAAGGTATACAATGGCTTGTCCTCGAACTCGTTGTGGAGAAGTAGGCAATTGGGTTGGCTGAGGCAACCACATATGTCTGATATGCAAGCATGTAATGTCTCAACTTTTGTGCTGCTAGCACTAGCGGGAGGCATGCTTTTTCCACAGGGGAGTATCGCATTTTCGTGTCCCACAGTTATCTGCTGATATAGTATATTGGAGATAGGTTGTCGTTTCCCATGTCTTGTACCAGGACTGCTCCTATTGCTTTATCTGTGTTTGCCACATACAAGTATAAAGGTTCCCCAGGGACCGGCGGTCGCATCACATGTGGATGAGTTAAGCATTTTTTAATTTTGTCAAGTGTTATTTGTTGCTCCTCTCCCCATGCCCACTTGGTATCCTTTTTTAGTAGCGGAAGGAGGCTTGCCATGCTAGTGCCTAATACAGGTATGAAGCGTCTTACGTATGATATTTTTCATATTAATGCTTGCAACTCATCTTTGTTCGGGGGTGCTGCCATTGTTAAAATAGTATTTGCTTTATCTTCATCCAATTCGATTCCTGACTTGGTAACCTTGAAACCAAGGATTTTACCCGAAGTTACTCCAAAGGTGCATTTTGCTGGATTCATTTTGAGGCCGTAACTTCGGCATCGGGAGAGTAGGCGTCTAAGGTTTGGCACGTGATCAACTCTTTTCTTGGCTTTGACAATTATATCATCTACATATACCTCCATTTCTCTGTGATTTAGATCGTGAAAAATTAGAGTCATGGCCCGTTGGTACGTAGCACTAGCGTTCTTCAAACCGAAAGGCATGACGACATAGTAGAAATTTCCAACTGGTGTGCCAAATGCTGTTTTAGGAGCATCAGAGTCTTTCATTCGGATTTGGTTGTAACCGCTATAGCTATCCATGAAGGAGTACATTTCATGGTGATCAGTTGAATCGACTAAGAGGTCGATGAGAGAGAGGGGAAAGTCATCTTTGGGGCATGCTCGATTGAGGTCTCGTAAGTCTACACAACATCGGATTTTTCCATTCTTCTTTTCTACTGGAACGATGTTGGCTAGCCATGTTGGATGATGTATGGGTTTAATGTATCCGGCTTCCAGTAATTTGGAGATCTCCTCTTTAATTTGTGCCTCGATCTTGTGAGAGAACTTTCTGCGAGGCTGCTTTACTGGTTTGAATGATGGTGAAGTTTTGAGTTCATGCAATACGAGAGTCGGATTCAATCCAGGCATGTCTTCGTATGTCCAGGCAAACACATCCTGGAATTCCATCAGTAGATTCTCCATCTCCTCTCGCTCTTCCTTTGTTAGATTGCTTCCTATTTGGAGTATTTTTGGATTGTCCTGGGTCCCTATGTTTAGAGAGATTGTCGTCTCATAGCTTTGGTTGGAAATCGTGTTCGGATGCTCCCAAGCATGTTCGGGTTCACCGATAGTTAAATCCTCCATTACATGCATTACTTGTTCTTCTTCAGTTGTTGTGTTTTCTTTGGTGACATAGCGATAGATCTTCCTTCCGTCTGGTTGGATGTGACTTTGGAAAAAAATTTTACAGTTGCTTGTCTCGCCCTTATTCATTCTACCATTTCCGAAATTGTCTTCGGAAACCATCGCATTGTCTTGTTCATAAAAGGCTGCTTCGGGGAAAAAATCCTTTTCTGCACTCGTAAATGGATTCTTCATGGCTGCGACACGCCACTCCTTTCCTTCATGTAGAAACTTAATGCATTGGTGGTCCGTTGATGACACTATCCCGTGTTTTCGTAACCTTGGTTTCCCCAAAATGATGTGACAGGTTAAGTCCGTCTCGGTGACATGGAAAAGTTCGATAGCTTTGATAGGTCCGACGGTGATCTCTAGATGTATTGTTCCAATTGTTTTTTGTTTTCTTCCGCTAAATCCCGCACTTTGGTATCAAAGCGCCTGATTGCCAACGGAGGAATGCGCAATTGACGAATGGTGTTCTGAGAAATTAAGTTTAAAGAAGCTCCGGTATTTACAAAGGCTTTATTTAGGATATTCTCTCCCACCTCTGCCGTGATGTAAAGAGGACGTAATTGCCCGATTTCGGCCATTCTATCCTTTTCCGAAAAGGTGATTTTCCTTAGAAGTATTTCTCGATATACTTGTGTGGGTCTTCCCCAGAAAAGATATTTAACATATGCATACATGCCATCTCCTGTTGATGCTTGGTGAATTGGATTTCCTGAAAGAACTTAGAGAAAATTTTCCCATATTCTTCGCGTACAGCTCTATCCTCTGGGTCTCCTCCTCCTTCAACTATGAATGGGGACCCTACTTCGGGTTCTACTTCGATGCACATAGGGTCTGATTCCTGCCCTTTTCGTTGGTGTTCCAATGAAGCTATTTGATTCAATTTGGTGATTATATGGTTGATTAGCAAATGTGTCTTGGTCTCGGACACACGATTACGTGATGTATCCGAATTCATGATTCTATATTTTTGTAGTGGTATTGAGGATTAGTCTCCAGTGAAGTCGCCAAATGTAAACACCCTTAAATTATCATAGAGTAATGTGGAGACTAATCCCAATACACAATACAGTTCTCTGAAAAACTTTCTCTCTCTGGAGGATTGCTCTGCTTTTATAAGCAAAGTCTGATATGGAAATACCGTACACGTGTACCCTAATACCTTTTCTAGTAAGTCTTTTGTCATTAGCCGTACACGTGTACTATTACAGCTGGGGTTATTTAGGCAGTCGCTAGTCATCTTCTAAGGACAGCTCGCTCATGCCACATCATCATTACTGGAGGCTTCGGCTTGTCGCGTCATCGTGAATGGTGGCTTCGGCTTGTCATCATCCGAAGCCTCCATTCTGGTGTCTTCGGCTTTAGCCAAATCCATGTGCTTACACAGCCATACAATGCATTCGGCTTTAGCCAAATCCATGTGCTTACACAGCCATAGAATGCAATGTTGGTTTAGCGTATTTTTCATTTTCATGTTATTGTAATATTTGGTAAAAATGATTCTTTACAAAAAAAAAAAAAAAAAAAAAAAAACAGTACATACCCGTTATTAGTTTCTAGAAAAAAAGTTGATTCTGTAATAGTTGACATGAAAGATTTTTGGAGGATGCATGCACCGGATAGCTTTAACAAAAGCTAAATATGTAACCTTTCAATTCTCCAGAGGTCTATCAGTCTATAACGTGATGATCTAGAAAATATCCTCCTCTTTAGAGTTTGCGCCCATGGTTTTGTGCGGGTTAGAAAATTTGCAACTACCTTTGCGAAAGTAGGAGTCTAATCAAGCAGGTTGATTTTGACTAATGGAACTAATGAAAGTTCAAAATCTTACTATGGAAATTTTTCCATCACAAAAAATAAAATACAAAAATTTGACTACTCTCTGTAAATGCTGTTAGTAAAAACCTACATTAAGCTCGACAAATTAGCCATTGAACAGAAATTCATATGTCTGCTTAGGAGGTGTGCTCAGAAAATAGTTTGCACCCTTGGAGCAAATCAAGATCCAGATATATTGTCTCCCACTGTAAAATTTCGCATAGGTAAAATATGAGAATCTTCAAAAATATCATGATGGAACTTGCGGTGGCCACACGCACTCTTGGGTTTCCAATAATGAATGTTTTTCCTTTTTTCCTTTTTCCTTTTCAAACTTTGAAATCGGCCACATGAAATAATATCCTTTCTCACTTTCTGGTAATAGGGATCTGTGGGCGCTGCCACATATAACATAAACTAGTAGTACAATTATTGTGGGACCCAATTGTTAGCACCTGTAATTACCACGCAAATGTGCGATCTTGCTTTTATGTAGAGAGATTCCCTTGTCTGCTTCACCGTAGCTCCTCGTGTTTTTGATGTTGATGCAAGTTTATACCAAATGATACGCCGTAGTTTTGAGTTCCCATCTTTCATCGCAGGTCTGTTGTTGTTTGCATCCCAATCCCAAGTCTGTTGTTCGCATAGAATCCCAAGTCTGTTGTTCGCGTAGAATTAGAGGTAGGATGTATGTTGTATATGAAAAGAATGGCGCTCTGGACAAATCCTATGCTAATGTTCAAATGAATAAATTTGTTTAGCCAGGTGAAGGAATAAAATGAGTTTGCCACATGAGAATATGCAGTCAGCGACAGAATATATGTCGCGCATCAGAGGATCATGGATGATAAAATAAAGCATCTTCTAACAAATGACTGTTATAAGGTCATGGAGCTCGGCGCAAAGAAAGAGTTCAGGTCGAGTCAAAGATAATAAGTTCTCGGTTCGAGTACGAACTGAAGGTAATGAGTCAACAGTGAATGAGACAACTAATATCGTGACACGTGCAAGACATGACTTCTAGAGCAAGAAGCGAAGACAAGGCCAAGACTGTCAAAATTAAGACTTGAAGATCGAGATATGAAGATCATAGGTCGATCTACTAACTTAACGAAGCAAAAGTTTGAGTGGATCATGATGTCACCTCTTCATACGCAATGTAACTAACTGTATATAAACCCAATAAGGCTCACTTTATTATCCAAGACATAATATTCAGTCTAACTTGATCAATAAAAATTATCGTTTCTCCTGTTTCTTTCCTACTTTCCATTAGAACTCAATTGCGATTACCGACCTAGAGATAACTCGGCGATCACCAATTGGACCTAGAACTAAGTAACCCACGGACGAAGATCGATAATCTGATCAAGTCAGGAGATAGATTCAGACCAATAACCACATCTCAATCTTGTGTAGGTACATATTTCCATCAGAGGAAAATATGCGTATTGATTGGACGACAAGGGATGCATCATAATTTCATGTTAGATCATAATTTTGATGCATAATTATCTTTTACTTTTTTTTAAGAAAAGTTCACTATTTTTTCTTAGATAAGAAACTCTGAGTTCAAGACTCGTACAAAACTTTGGTTGGTAGCCTTACAACAAGCTGAGCTCCAATACCTTTTCGAATAGCTACGCCCAATTAGGGCTGGCAACGGATGAAAATCCGACGGATTTTAGGAAATCCGATTCCGATAGGTTAGTAGTTATCGGAATTCCGAAATCCGATAACATCCGACGGAATTTTAAAATTCGAATCCGATTCCGATAGGTTAACTTATCGGAAATCCGATAACTTCCGATAATTCCTAAAAATATGAAAAAATTGGGTAAAAGGGATTAAAAATTACTAATCCGGTTAGAAATTCCGATAATTTCCGATAAATTACGATAATGTATGATAATATCTAAGAATACAATTTCCGATAGTCAACATCTTTATCCTAGAGGTAGGAAATTACTAATACATTCCTATGTGTTATCGGATGTCGGAACTTAACAATCGGATGGGGTCTAATCCGATTCCGTTATGTTAATGGGAAAAAATCCGATCCGACATCCGATATCCGATATAACTGATAAAATCCTATTGGATCATGAATTCTCAGAAATGGATTTCGGATTTCGGACTATTATTGACATCCCTACGCCCAATCATAATTTCTTCTTTTATTTGGGTGAAAAATAATTTTTCTATAAAAATTGCATACAAATATGATTCTCTTGATCTCAAATGATGGATCTGGATGTTATTATTGATTATACATGATTAATCTCTTCATCCACTTCTTAATCTCATCTGAATATCAACATGGATTCATGATAATATCATTTCTATCTTCACTTTCATATATATCATATAAATAGATCTATAAAAAAATAATATCTATATTTATATGTTAAAATCATCTTAACATCATTTGCATTAAGCATAATATCATATCTCATCTCGATTTGAATTTCATCTTTTATGTCAAATCAGAGCATTGATTAGCTAAATATGATGATAATTAATATCTTTATTTTTATAGTATTTTTATTTTTAACATACTGAATGCTTAATATCTTGTATAATATATCCTTTAACTTAAAATTTCATGAATCATGAAATTATGTTAAAACTAACCTATATCTAGCAGATTTTCATCGATTTAATATTCATTATCATTATCTTACATGTTAATCATATATATCTGAGTTGATTAATTAATCCTGCATCTTTTAAGAATAATATTTTTATATGTCATAACTTTAACCGACATAACTTTAATAAACATTCTGGATCTAGAAGTTTTCAGATCTGACTAGAAAGATTCTTTTTAAAAGAAGAAGTTCGAAGTTTTTATAGAAACAACATATTTTATGTTCTAAATATGGTGAAATATCAATTATCTGAACTCAAAAAACATACATTATGCATGATTAGTCAAAACGAACATGCTTCATTTGTGAATCTTTCTTTGTTGGAGAAGAAATATAATCTCAGATTTAAAAGATCCAATATCAACTTATAGATATCTGAAACCTCACGTGTTGTTTGTCATCTTAAATGTGAGAGTTAATTGCCGTTTTTCCGGCTATTACCTTTTCATTTTCCTTTTATCTATTTCTTAGTATAAAATTTTTAGGCTTTAGGTTTTACTTCCACAGTTTTATTTTTCAGCCTCTTCTGAGATTTTATTTTCCAGTTATACGCTTTTCTCTGTAATTCTTTAGATCTTCAATTTTCAACCTTTCTCTTTTCATATTTTCTTCAAGTTTTCTCAATTTCTATGGCTCCAGTTATTTCTAACTTTGAACCTACTCCTGCCGTTGCAGTTATTGAGGCTTATAGCCTTTCTCAGAATATTTATGTCCGTTCACCTCTTTTTTCTCTGATTTCTGAAGTCACATTTAGAGAAAATGAACTTCTTAATCCTGTGTGTCATCTGGTTTGTGGGTTCAAGATTCCCATTCCTCCTCTTATTCATGTGTATCTCAGACTCATTGATGCTGCTCCGGTGGAGATGGAGTCTGAGTTTTTCTGCTTTATGAAAAAAATTCTACGGGCAAACAAAGGTTTGCCAGAGGATGAAAAGATTACCGCTCTTCAGTTGCAGACCCACTTTTCTTGTACTGATAACAAGAATTCTGGTTTTAAGGATGTCTCCTACATAGTTCTCAGGATTATGACCGAGTTTTTCCATGAGGACAAAGTGGTCTTTGCTGGTCGGGACGGTACTTTGGATAATGATAAGCTTCCGCTTATCTTTTTTGTCCTTTGGGAGTATGGTCGCACTCCTTCAGCTAGTGATCCTCATCTAAGGACTCACTTTAATTCAAGTAATATTTATTTTTCATTACACACATGTTATTTATGTATATATTTATTTTATTTCTTTATTTTGATTTGTTTCCCTCTCTTATTTCAGAGAAGAGGAAGAACATCCAAAATTTCGCTCATAATAAGAAGGACAAGTCTACCACTTCCAAGCTTATCCATCCATCTAGCAATGATCCCAGTTACTGGGCTGGGTTTCCCATCGAACTGAGCCGGTTACTTATGGTAACGTTGATTTTAAGTTCATTTTAAGCTTCCCTCGCACTTCTGAGATTAAGGCTTTTGAAACTGTGCCTGCCTCGAACATGGAGGCACAGACTGCCCCTGCATACCATTAGGTACTCTTTGTGCCATGTTTTAATATTCTTACTGACTATTGTGCCAACTCTTTTATTGATTTATGGTTTTTCTTTCTTTTTCTCAGTTGGGAGTCCATATGAATGTTTTCTTCCATCAAGTTAGATAATGGAAGAGCATGTACGACTCTGTCAAGGCCAAGATTATCCCTTTGGAGGCTAAAGTTGATGATCTGGAGACCAAGGTTGGAATTTCAGGGCCCATCCTGGATTCAGAGCGATCTAAGATCAGGAGGTTGAAGTCCCCTGTTATACCGATTTGAGGAATATAAATTCTCTTTGTTGCCAAGTTTCCAAGATGACGTCTGAAAATGACCTCCTCATGAAGAAACTTGAGATAAAGGGTTTGGATCTTGTTCATGCCAACAATCAGTTGGCTATTACTGAAGGTCGCCCAGTTCCTGCTTCTTATAGTTCAACTCTTCTTTCTTTGGAACACCCAAGTAAGATTTTTTTTTTTTTTTTTTTTTTTTTTTTTTTTTTTTTTTGCAATCTGTTAATATATAAGCATTTTTCATAACATCAGTATTCATTTTATTTTGTCTTATACTTCTCTTGCTGCATTTTTCTTCCAGCTCCTAGTTCAATTCTTCAACCTGAGGATGGAGTCGAGTCTTCTGATGGAACTGATGCTCATAATGCTTGAGATGTAGTGTGTGTAAATATTATCTCTTTATCCCCCCCCCCCCCCCCCCCCAAACCCCACCCTCGTTTTAATTCTTGCAAAGAATTGTTTTCTTAAACTGTTAGGAATTTTAGATCAATTACGATGATCATTTGATGTAAGGATTGCGTTTGGGAATTCCCACCAGAGTCCAGGTTTTCTTATATGTACTTAGTCTCATAGGACTTTGTACCTTTTTTTTATTTATTTAAAAGAGAGATTTTATTGAGAGTTATAAATGAGAGATTACAGATTGTTTATCCCTGCTAATCCAGACATTAATATCAGGAGGAAAATTATCATAAAACTCAAAACTATTGTTATCTATCCTAGCCTTCTTAGCAATACGATCTGGTGCTCTATTCTTATCTCTAGGGACTGTCTGACACGACCAAAATGGATTAACTTGAAAACAACTTTGAATGTCAAGAATAAATGAATGATGTAACCAATGAACACAGGGAATGGGATCTTTAATAGATCTTATTAGGAGTTCATTGTCAGACTCAAAAATTACTTTTTCCATCTCCAAAGACTTTGCCCATTCAACTGCAGCTAACATGGCTAGACACTCCAACTGCTCCACTTCATGATTCAGATTCAATCTTGCATAAATTGGCTTCCCTTTTGCTCCAGTTCAATCTCCTACAAAAATACGAATTATAAGACCAATGCTTGATGTATTAGTTTCTTTTTTAAAAGATGCATCAAGGTTAATTTTAACAAAAGAGGTTTCAGGAGGATCCCAATTCTTCTGAGCAACATTACTCTGTATAGAGAGTAAGTTATCTTGTTGAATTCTCACTGGACAGCATTGAGTAACTAGGTTTTTAATATATTCAATAGTAGCAATCCTATTAGGTTTAGAGTTTTGGAAGATGACAGAGCATCTATCCTTCCAAATCATCCAAATAGTTATCATGAGAGAGTAATTCGAAAACTCCCTAAGATTCAGATTGCCTGCTGCACCAGAAATTCCTGCAGAAAACCAACTTATAATCCAATACAAAACATCAGTTTGTTCATTCAGAACCTGAGAGACATTAATGTTCATTCCTAACCAAATTGATCTAGCATATGGGCAATCAACAAATAAGTGTTCACCTGTTTCATAAGGAAAAATGCACATACTACAATGAACATCAATTTCTTGTTTATATCTAGAAAGCTTATCTCTAGTTGGGATAATATTTCTAAGACATTTCCAAACAAAGAACTTCACTCTATGAGGAAGTTTAGTTTTCCACAAGGATTTCCACAACAGAGAACTAAAAGGATTGCCATTAAAAATATCTGGAGAATGAGCATTCATTAAAGTGTTATAAGCACTTTTGACAGTAAACATACCTTTATTATCAGGTATCCAAACAAGAGTATCTTCCCCACTAGAAGGAATATGCATATCTAGGATTAGGCCCACAATTTCCACAAAAAATAAATTCCTATTAACTCCATGTTCAAAGTTCTAGTATTAGGAAGAAACAGTTCACACACATAAGTATAGGCAAAGTAAGGTTGTAACATTAGGTTCTGGAGGATACTGTAAACCTGTAATCCATTTATCCTGCCAAATTCTAATTTTGGTTCCATCTCTAACAGGCCAGCAAGTATTATCTTTGATAAAAGATAAGGCTTCAAAAATGCCCCTCAAGATCCCAATGCATTTATCATTAAGTTTATCTTGCAGAAGAAATTCTTTATCTTTAGAATATTTAGCTTTTAAAACCTGTGAGCTAAGATCATCAGGATTAGTACAGATTTTCCAAGCAAGTTTGGCAATCAAAGCTTGATTGAAAAGTTCCAAATTCTTAAAAGCAAGACCACTGATAGACGCATTTATGTGTCTATTTTCATCTCTTTTATGTATAG
>JAJJMB010016582.1:89288-150928 GCA_023531105.1 Papaver atlanticum | reverse complement strand
AAAGTTGCAGAGGCAGACTTATTTTCAGTGACAACGAGTTACGGTCGCATCATCCTGCAGTCACCGAAGCTCTTCAGCAACGATTCCGTCCGCTGTATTAGACTTTCAGCGACTACAGTATACCCTTTTCTCTCTTGAAATCAACTTTTGAACACCAAAGATGTATTTTGAGAACACGATTAATATGAGGAGCTAAACCCCTTAGCCGAGGCGACGGAGGAAGCCATTGTTCCATGAAAAGTGGTATAGTTCTATTTTAATTATTTATTGCAATTATTTTACATGATTTTTTGCATAGAATTTAAAAGAAAAATTGGTTTTTATTGAGTAGTTGTGAAGTGTTTTTATGGGACATGCTTGGTTTTAATACTTTTGATGTTTCATGCTTCGTGCTTACAATTATTACTTCAAGAACCAAATTAGAGGCAAATATTAGAATCTTTAAAGAAGAATATTGCATGAATATTGATTAGAGTTTATCAATTAATTGGTCAATGGTGGAATCCAGAGTCTTGGTATTTTCTTATTATTATTGAAACAATTTTATTTAATTTTAAAAAAATCCTTCACAAGCCCGAGTTGAACGAACTTTACTCACCACTTTCACTACAACTAAAATTCACATCAACCACCTAAAGATTTAGAAATGCAAAGACCAAGGCAAAAGATGAAACAGTTTAGAAATTACCTTTGTTTCCCCACCAAAAATGAGTTTGTAAAGAATCCAGTTTGGAAATTATATTTTTAGGAATCTTAAAGCATCCCATTTGATAAGTTGGCGGAGAATTTAGAACATATTTAATCATGGTAGTTCTACCAGATTGATTCAAGGAGGTACCACACCAGTTGTTCAACCTAGCTTCAAAAGATTGTGCTATAGGATTGAAAGATTTTTTCTTGTCTCTACCTAGAAGAAGGGAAGCTCCTAAATAGGTATCAGAGTCACTAACTATAGACATGTTAAGTTCTTTAGCTAGATCATCACAAAATTCATGGCTCAAATTATTACTAAAGTAAACACAGGATTTCTGAAAATTAAGAAGCTGACCTGAATGCAGACCAAAATCTTTAATAATATTCAAAATACCATGAACATTTTCCATATTAGCTTTAGTGAATATGAGAATGTCATCAGCAAACATTAAATGAGATATAGAAGGGGTTCTCCTAGCAGCTTTCACACCATAAATAACTTTGTTAGATTCAGCAGCAAGAAAACACCTAGGCAAGTAATCCATTGCAATAATAAAAAGATAAGGAGATAAAGGATCTCCTTGTCTTAATCCCCTAGAAAGATGATAATTATTACAAGGAGAACTGATAGACGCATTTATGTGTCTATTTTCATCTCTTTTATGTATAGTGTTAGTACCCATTTTTGTACTAATTTTGGTATTTTATCCCTTGTAGGTGTATTTTGGAGGAATAGGCTTTTGCGGGAAAATTGGCTCGAAAAGTTGCTAAAGGCTCCTGGGAGGACATTTGCTATTCGGACTCTCATTTTGGATAAGGGGTAACCCATTTCCAAGCAGCTGCTAAGTACAGACCGGGACTGGATAGGGGGAGGTCACATTTCTTCACGTTTTCAAAAACAGAATTTTGGCGGGAATTCGTTTTTTTTCACAGACGATTTTTGGATTGATTTTTGATCGATTTTTAGGGAGATTAAAGGGCTGAATTTGATTGGGTTTGTTCCTATGGACCTAACAGGCGAGGTAAGGGTGTTGGAATGGATCCAAAGTGGCTAGAACTCGAATTGGAAGCTAAAAATGGTTAAAATATCACGTTCTATTTTTGGGAAGTTTCTTGGTTTATTTTTTTAGAAATTTACGTGAAGAAGAGGAAGGAAACTCTTATTAAAGACTTGTTTCTATCAAGGGAGGAGTTTGGACAGCTTTGATTGATCGAATGCACGTGAAACATAAAAAAAAGAAAAGGGAAATATCGCAACTTGCTGTGGAAGAAAAAACCAAGTTTATTCTCGAATTTTCTTTGCTCTACTATGTATAAAAGGGTTGGTTAGGGCCCTAGGAAGAAAAGGAAGAAGTTAGGGGAAGTTTAGAGCCTTAGAGAAGCTAGAAAAACCATTGGAAGAAATCACGTTCTGCTGGTGCAAACTGTGGCCGGAGAAGACGAAGAACATAAACAGCAGAAAAAGACAGTCGCATATTCTGTGACCGTAACTTTCAAACTTTAAACCTTTTGTAACAATTTTTCCAACAGTTATCTTCACTTCGCAACAGTTTCTCGGTAGAAATAGGTTCTGTAACACTTATATTAGTTACAAAACCCGCTGTTTAGAACTTTTCACTCTTTTAATCAACTTTTGAACACCAAAGATGTATTTTGAGCAAGAGATTAATATGAGGAGCTAAACCCCTTAGCCGAGGCGACGGAGGAAGCCATTGTTCCATGAAAAGTGGTATAATTCTATTTTTATTATTTATTGCAATTATTTTACATGATTTTTTTGCATAGAACTTAAAAGAAAATTTGGTTTTTATTGAGTAGTTGTGAAGTGTTTTGATGGGACATGCTTGGTTTTAATATTTTTGATGTTTCATGCTTCGTGCTTACAATTATTACTTCAAGAACCAAATTAGAGGCAAATATTAGAGTCAACTCAAAGAAAAATATTGCATGAATATTGATTAGAATTTATCAAATAATTGGTCAATGGTGGAATCCAAAGTCTCGGTGTCTTTTTTATAATTTGATACAATTTTATTTTAGTTAATTTGAGTCTAAAAGAATCCTTCACAAGTTCGAGAATCGAATCCTATTACCACCACTTTCACTACAATTAAAACTCACATCAAGAACCATTAAGAAGAATACTCACAGTAGTTGTAGATAAGGATTGGTTAATGAGATTGCAAAAACCTTCACATAAACAAAATTTTCTCATAATGCCAATTAGAAAGTTCCATTCTAGTTTATCGAAAGCCTTAGAAAGGTCTAGCTTAAGAGCCACAGTGCCACCAACACCTTCTTTTTGTTTCATAGAGTGTATCATTTCATGAGCCACAACAATGTTATCATGTATTGACCTACTAGGAACAAAAGCAGCTTGATATGGTGAGATCATTTTCTTGAGAAATGGTTAAATTCTATTAGCAAGAATCTTAGATATGATTTTATAAGATGTATTGCAAAGTCCTATAGGCCTAAAATCAGAAGGAGTTATAGGTTCTTTACATTTAGGAATTAAAGTTATATAAGTCTTATTCATACTTCTTGGCATGAATACAGAAATAAAGAATTGTTGGACTACATCAATCACATCATTACCCACATGTTTCCATTGGGTTTGATAAAAACCTGCTTGGAATCCATCTGGGCCAGGAGAACTCCAAGCAGTCATACTTTTAACCACAGATTCAATTTCCTCCCTAGAAGGAGTACTTATCAAGTTCTCATTATCAATATCAGACAAGGTAGTAGGAATACAATCAAAAATTGAGGTATAAAACGCATGATGAGTGGAACAACTAACAGAAGAAAAATGATCAGTTAATATATGACTAATACCTTCTCTATCTGCATGCCAATTACCTTCATTATCACATAAAGCATCAATGTTATTTCTATGTTTCCTCCTATTGACAAGAGAATGAAAATATCTAGCATTGTAGTCCATGTCAGTAATAAATTTATCTCTAGATTTTTCCTCATAGAATTCAGACTGAATATTAAACCATTTCTCATTTTCACTAGTGAGTTAAATAATTCTATCATGCTGATTATTGTCAGTTTGCCTATCCTGAATGTTTTTAAGCTCATTTTGAAGTTTATTGATATTATCTTGTATATCTCCAAACTCCAATCTATTCCATTTAGACAAAGTGGTTCTAGTGAATTGTAATTTTTGTTGAAACTTAAAAGCAGGGCTGCCATGCACATTAATATTCCAAGCTAAATCCCTTTGGTTTTCAAAAGTCTCATGCTTAATCCAGGTGCCAATTTTTTTGAAAGGTCTCCATAAATGCTTAGGGATAGGATCAGTCAAAAGGAGAATAGGACAATGATCAGAGGCTACATGATTCAAGAGTAATAATTTAGCATAGTTAAAATGAAGAAACCAATCATTGTTTCCTAAACCTAAGTCCAATCTTGCTTTTCTAGTACCTGTTCCAAATTTATTGCTAGACCAGGTAAAGTTTCTACCTTCATAACCTATATCAATCAAACCAGAGTCTCTAACCTATATCAAGACAGTTAGTATCACTATCAATATGGAAGTTTAAATCACCTATAACTAACCAAGGTTGATTGATTTCTTTACTTAGTTCATGCAAGAAATTCTATTGTTCTTTTTTAGGATCAGGGTAGATGGAACCATACATGAAAGTAATTAGAACTTATGGAGATTGAGGATGAATTTTGATTAGAGCATGAATCATGTTATCAGTAACACTAGCAATTTCACAACTAATTCCATCTTTCCACATAAGAATAAGACCTCCAGCTAAGCCAGCTCTACTTATGTAATCATAGTTATGATAATTAAGGGAGTGAGCAACAGAAATCATTTTATCAATATTAACTTTAGTCTCAGATAAAAAGATAAAATCGGGGTTCTGAATTTTGACTAAGTTATGCAGTTGTTGATTTGTAAACTTATTTCTCAGGCCTTGAACATTCCAAACTAGAAAATTCATTTTAAAGGACAGGGTTGAAATACCAGGATGATTAAGGGTACTCAATAATAAATTTGGACCAGCACTGGAAAAAATTGGATTAAAGAAAAACTGAAAAATATTAGAAAAGGAGTTAAGAAGTACCTTAATCCTCCCAATTTTGCTTGCAGAATGTTTAAACTTATCTAAAACTTAGATGTTGTCTCCAGTAGTCAGTTCCATTGGTAAGGATTCATTAGATTGATCAAAAGCTTGATTGTTAATTACGGAATCATATTGATTAATCTCAGCTTCAGGAAGAAACGAACGTTATCTTTTTCCTAGTCTGGGCTCAGAATCTGGTTCGGGCATAGTTGAATTTTCAATACCTTCAATGGCTCTAGGAACAAATTCAGGAATAATAACTCCATCAGTAGGTGGTATAAAGGGAGCATGCTTGATAACTCGTCTAGTATTCTGCCTCATAAGAGGTGTAGTCTTCTTCTTATGAGTAACACTAGGCTTCTTCATCTTCATTATAGATTCCAGAGGGACATGAGTCTTATGAATTTCATCTAGCTTTTTTGCTTCATCAGAACATTTTTCTTTCGAGTGTCTGAGAATGAAACATATAGGGCAAAGTTTGTGAGGTTGTCTTTCATAAAAGAATCTCACCCATCTCGTTGAGCCTGCAGCAGTAATAGCTAATATTCCCCTTCTTAAAGGAGTTGAGAGGTTAATCTTAACACACACTTTGAAAACCTCTCCTGCTTCAGGAAGCCCAACTTTTGGATCAATATCAGTTACTTCCCCCATAATCTCTCTCATTTCCTTCACAATTTTTTGATTCATATATGCTCCGGCATAAGATGCTGCAGGTCAATCCAAAATTCTTGGTTATCCCAGTATAATTACTTATAAAGAATAGTCAGAATATAATAATGCAGAACCACCAGGTAACCATTTATACACCAAGGCCTTGTCTTGAAAACATTTTTCATCTGTGTTTTGTTACCAAAATTGAAAACCATAATATTTCGATCAAGTTCAACCACTTTGACATCTTCTTCAGGGATAAAAGACCAAGTAAACTTGACTTGATTTGAAACAGCTTTATCAAACATCCTGCCTTCAATGATGATCATACCCACCAGACTAATCTACAAATTGTCTTCATCTCCTTCATTGTCTTCATCAGATGAAACTTCAGTCTTTCCATATGAAACCATCTCATTTTCTAGGATTGTGTTATTCAGTTTAGCTGTGATATGAGACACAGCCGAACTTTCACTCTTATTGTTGACCACTGTATCAGATTTCTCAGATTGGGTAGCCATGTTATTAATCAGAAAAACTGGATTGAGAAAATTATAGCTAATACTATCTTCTCCAATTTTGTGTGTGACAATATGAAGGGATAAACTAGGGCTTATATGGTTTACTAGCTTAGGGTTTGAAGGGAGGATGAGAATAAAATCCTTCCAAAAATAATGGAATTTGGAGGCTATCATTACGGGATTTTCTGGTTCAGTTAAGGAAATGGTTGACCTTGTATATGTCGTCATGTTTTGAAAATTGAAAAAGTCTCCTAATGGGTAAGTAAAATTTGAATTTTTAAATTTCCGTTTGACACGCGGCATAGTGTAACTGCCTAATAGAACTGAGTTGAAACATAAACTAGATACCGATTTAGCATTCCCATCAACCGATTCCATAGGAAAACAAGATTGATCAATCATACTTTTGTGCAAACGCGAATCCTTTGCTGCTACGAACAAAACACCAATGGAAGCAAACGCAATGACTACTGTAGATATTAAGGCAAACGCCATCCGAAGATTAAACATTCTTGCAAAACTAACAGGGAAGAAACAGGAGAATTAGTTATCCATAAAATCAATTAAAATCTTGACAAATTTAAAACCAGAAACAAGAGATTTAAGAAAACCAATTAATTCTGAGAAAAGAAACCAGTGATAAGACCAAATACAATTGAAATCATGTAAGAACCATGAAGAAATAGAAAAGATTAAAGAATTTTTGAAACTGAGTCAACTCAGGTAGGTCGCCCGATTTGCGGATCTCAGGAGACAAGAAATTTTCACTATTCAAACCTTAACTGACCGACACGACAACTTAAGAAATTGATAGGACTTTGTACCTTGCCCATCTGTCTCAGATGGGTTTTATCCATTATTGGATATTTTGTACCTTTTGGGATTCATCCCATTTATATTTGGTGGTCTGTGTGGTTGCTTATTAACTTTTAAAGTTAAACCCATTAATGTTTGTTTCTACCTGTGTTCAGGTGTTCTGATTTTTCCTACATGTTTTCAGGTAGTCTTTAAGTATGAAACTTTTCCCTTCTTCCAGGTTGTTAATTGTTTCAGTTCTGCCTTTATCTTTAACTTTCAGTTCTTTCCTTTCTTGTGTATTTTAGCACTTTTCTCTTTTTTGATGTTAGCTCTCTTATTGCTTTATTTATCATGAATCACAGGGGATGTTAGCTTTATCGCCTTTCAGTGGTGATGGTGACAGGTCTTAATTCAGAGGTTACCTGTCCAAGGTACCATTTTGTTCCTTCTAGATACTGGTCTGGAGCTTCATTATGTTGGTCTTAATGATGGCCTAATTATCTCACCAAGATAGGTCTTTTTTGCTCTTAAGACATTCTTGACATGGTTTTAATTATGACCTGGTCGACCAATAGAGGTTTTCCTCGTTGTACCATTTCATGACCAACTATTCGAGATATTTTTTAGAATTATTTAGTCAAGATAACCCGGGATTATATTTGTGGTAATAACTTCCGACACAATGTTTTCTCAGTTTGAAAACCGAACTGAGTGATCTGTATTTTGAGCTTCACTTTACATCCTTAGCTTTAAAGTTTTTATTTCTTAAAGAAAGCAGCAATTCTTATTCCTTACTGAAAGTATTATTTTCCCAGATGGCTAATATTGTAAGGGTAGTTCAACTCTTCTCCGAGTTGGTTTTTCATCATGTATGACCCTCTTCCCATCTTTTCAAATACGATGTAAGGTCCTTCCCATTATGCTGTGATCTTACTAGTTTGTATTCTGAGTTGCTAGGTAAGAATTCACGTAGCACCATATCCCCACCTGTCAAGTCTTTTGTCTTGACGTCCTTCTGATTTTTTTCATATGCACCTTTGGTGTTTTCCGACCTGTATTAATGCTCTTTCTATTTTAAAATCAACTTTTTCAATGGCTCTCGAGATAGATTCATCATTTCTGCTTGTAATGGATGACAATGTTCTTGTAGTTGGAATTTTATTTCTATGTGTACAACAACTTCCATACCGAATGCTAAAGAGAATACAGACTCCTTTGTAGAGGATCTTTTTGTTGATATGTATCCACATAGCAAAGTCTATTTCTTTCAGTATGTCTGCCCATTTCCCTTTTGCAACATCTAGTTTTTTATTTATATTTTACAACAAAGTCTTGTTTGAAATTTCTGCTTGCCCATTTCCTTGCGAAAAACTAGATGATTTTAACTTAAAAGATTAATATTTATTTTCATGAACACATAAGACATTAAATCAGAGTCACAAACATATGATCAAATAAGTCTAGTGTCTTAAGAGAATTAATCAAATGCAAATTATCTCATAGAAATAATTTAATTGCACTTGAAAATATAATCGACATGGTTAGTATGTGTACAAGGTACAAATACCATTGCCGCTCGTGAGTCGGTTTAGTCACAGTACGTGTACCGGTTTGTAAACATTTAACCAAACCAAGTTCCGTAGTTAACAGAAAAATTTAGGTTTGCATACCGGTTTGGAAACCTTAAGACTATCACCGGTCTCGGAGTTCACATAACTAATTTGTTTAGCGTACCGGTTTGAATACATAGCCGAGTTCGGGAACACAGAACTATTTTAGGTTTGTATACCGGTTTGGATACTAACCCCGGTTCCATAACCACAGTTCCAAAATGATTTGCATATGAGTATGCATACCGATCCGGTTCACGAGTTAAACATATTTTCACATGATGTGCATAAAAATATGCGTATCACAACTCTATAAGTCGATAAATAGCTACTCTGCTATGTATACAAGTACATGTATAATCGGTACAGACTTATAACAGTTTTCCCAGTTTGTAAGACTGATAACACTGTCTTGTATCTGAAAATCTATAGTAGTTCTATATTTCTCTCTAAATCAATTCGAAACATTCCCGAATAACATCCATGACACATATCACTGTTCCAGGCTATTTTCGAACGATAAAACTTGAATCATGATTTTGATTCTGAACAATAAATTATCCTTAATCGAAATTCATCAAGTATGAACAATTGTTCATTAAGATTAGTCATAAAATTTTGAGAAGTAATTATCAAGATAAACTTGACTCGAAATTCTTGTCTATGCATAATAGTCTAATTAGTTATGCGACATTGTCTCAAATGATAGAAAAGTGAATATAAATTGAGAAATAGATGGTTCAATCTTCACTTATCTTTTGATAATGAAGTTCTCCAAAAGCTTTGGTTGATCTTCACCTTCAAATGGTAGAACACAATGATGACTGCCGTGATCAACTGTTTATCAATTACATTTCTATCCTAGTCCGAGACTTAACTAATTGTAGACTACAAATCAAGATATATTTTTTACAACTAAATTTTACAACAAGCTTGAGATAGCAACACTTGTGAGTTCGACCTAGCAATTCTCTAACACTCTTTCTTGTGTATCTGCATCAACAGTTTTATTTTCTATTTCTGACTTGTAAAGTCATGTTACTTGTTTCATCTTACTGCAATTACTTTTCATTTCTGATCATAATAAATTTCTGCTTGCAGAACTGAAAATTATTTTGAATGCATGTTTAATAGTATTCGGGCATACCTTTGGCGCTTATCGCATCTCTTTTTGATATGCTCATCAGCTTGTTTCATGTATGGTCAGAAGTAACCTTGGGACCTTGCTTTGTTGGCCAGTAATCTCTTTCCGACATGGTTATCGCAGTCTTCAAAGTGTATTTCATCTAGGATTTTTTCTCCTTGCTTCTATGCTTGTGATGGACCGGAACATTACGCCTAGCACGCCAGGGAGCGCATGCCATAACTTTCCCAATGCGCCATGATGATGCTACTACCGGGCCTTAAGACTAGGTAAATGCATATTCATTTTCCATTGTAAGCATGCTCGTGGAGCATGATGCAACTAACTTTGTTTCTATACTGTTCCAACTTACCCTTGTTCTGCGAAGGGTTTAAAGCAATTGAGGCTAGTGCCAATGCATTATTTCATGCATAACTAACTTTCGAGTCCTTTCGAGTTAGGCATAGAACATGCCTTGAACTTGTGCACAGGACATTAAAAGCATATTTCAAACTTCTTACTTAGCTTAGGCATTGCGTAAAGCATGCACTTGTCTTTCTCGTCCCAAGGGTACATCAATCATTCTCATGCCGTACTTTCCTTAGGCTCAAGCAAGCTCCGCTACTTAAATATCGATTTATCTTAATTTTTTTGCCATGCCAAATTCGTGATTGATGCATATGCCAACTCCGTGTAGCTTGATAGGCAGTATGAGCATCCAGTGAATGACATGCAACTAGCCTCATCAAGTGTGGCCATAATCATCTCTTGCATCACAATACCGAGCCAGATGATATGAGAGGAAAATATGCCACAATCAACTTGCAATTAGATGATATGAGCGGCCAAGTGTTGGACCGGCAATGCTTGCTGAGTTTCTTTTTTGGCCCATAGGCCAGTTTCAATATTGCGCAATATTCACTCGGCCAGCCTGCTTTGGCATATTGTACAATTGTTATGCGATATTGGCTCTAGGTCAATAGCCTACATAATGCGCAATGAATTCGCTGCAACGCCAAGGCCAATCTACCCAACTGGTCTAATGCACCATTTGATGCAAGATTTGGCCTTTGGACAGTATAGCTTACCCAATGCGCCATAATGTGTCGTTATTCGCTCTCGGCCAATGTAGATTCCTCTTGGTGCCTTATTGACCTTGGCCAATATGACCAACATAATGCGCCCTCTTGCCGCGATATTTTCCTTTGGCCAAATGCCTCTTACTACGCAAAAAAGCTTTGAATAAAGCTTCATCATAAGCCATGGAGCATCTTTGCGCATGCGCCATGCTAAAAACAAAGGGTGTTACATCATTCACCCCTTTAAATAATTTTGTCCCCGAAATTTCAAACAAAACAATTTTGGACAAGATTTTCAGTTTGGATTCCGAAAAAAAAGTCACATATCATATGCTCAGAAATCATTTAACGTTTCTTCAGTTTGTTATGTAACATCAATTAGGATCTTCTGAGAAACCGTCACATACCATATACTCAGGAATCCAAAAAAGAGTCCACACCTTAACCAAGAATATCAATTTGGCCAATTGCCAAAGGATATCTCAACAAGGTATCCTGAGCGGGCATCCCATAATACATGCTCAGGAGTCCCTAAGGTTCACAAGGTTGGTGCGTAAGATTTGGCACTAGTGTAACGCAACAGTCCACTTGTTTTTGTAGTACTGTGTGGAACAATATCAAGTTGACCACTATCTCTGATGGTCATCCAGGTTTTCACTGTCAGTTTCCAACGTGTGGGGATGATTGGTCCCATTGTCTTCCTACCATTCCGAACGGTCTTCCGGAAATCCACTTGTAAGTGGGGTGTCACTTAGGTCAGGCAAACTCACAGTACTTAAAACAAGCTCAACTCGATTCGCAAAGTAACTGGCATTGTAGTCACAGTTCCGCGCAAAAGTTGACCTACTCTCCAACTTTAAGGTTTACCATTAAAGGAAAATACTCCCTAATGAGCCCACTCCGCACAGTCCCTAGAGTTATCTCGAAACTTGTTGTGATACCAACTGTGACGGACCGGAAAATTACGCCTAGCGCGCCAGGGAGCGCAGGCAATAACTTCCCCGATGCGTTATGATGATGCTACTACCGGGCCTTAAGACTAGACAAATACATGATCATTTGCCCTTGCAAGCATGTTGGTGGAGCATGATGTAGCTAACTTAGCTTCCATACTGTTCTAACTTACACTTATTCTGCGAAGGGTTTGAAGCCATTGAGGCTAGTGTCGATGCATTATTTCATGCATCTCTGACTTTCGAGTCCTTTCGAGGTAGGCATAGAACATGCCTTGAACTTGCGCACAGGATATTACAGGCTTATTTCCAACTCATTACTTAGCTTAGGCATTGCTGAAAGCATGTTATTGTCTTGGTCGTGCCAATGGTGCATCAATCAGTCTCACACCGTACTTTCATTAGGCTTATGCAAGCTCCGTTACTTGCATACCGATGTAGCTTACTTTCTTTCCATGCAAAATTCGCAATTGATACATATGCCAACTCCGTGTAGCTTGACAGGCAGTATGAGCATCCATTGAATGGCATGCGACTAGCCTCATTAAATGTGGCCACAATCATCTATTGCATCACAATACCGAGCCAGATGATATGAGAGGCCAATATACCGCAACCATCTCGCAATTAGATGATATGAGCGACAAAGTGATGGAATGACGATGCTTGCTGAGTTTTTGTTCTCTTCCATATGCTAATTTCAATATTACGTAATGATTAAGCAATATTCACTCGGCCAGCATGCTTTGGCATATTGCACAATTGTTGTGCGACATTGGCTCTAGATCAATAGCCTACATAATGCGCAATGAATGCGCTGCAACGCCAAGGCCAATCTACCCAACTAGCCTAATGCACCATTTGATGCGAGATTCGGCCTTTGGCCAGTATAGCTTACCCAATGCACCATAATGTGTCGTTATTGGCTCTCGGCCAATGTAGCTTCCTCTTGGTGCCTTATTGACCTTGGCCAATATGCCCAACATAATGCGCCCTCTTGCCGCGATATTTTCCTTTGGCCAAATGCCTCTTACTACGCAAAAAACTTTGGATGAATCTTCATCATAAGCCATGGCGCATCTTTGCGCATGCGCCATGCTTAAAACACGGAGTGTTACATCATTCACCCCTTTAAAGAATTTTTTCCCCGAAATTTCAAAAAAAACTATTGTGGACAATATTTTAAGTTTGAATTCCTAAACAAAAGTCACATATCAGATGTTAAGAAATCACTTAACGTTTCTTCAGTTTGTTATGGAACATCAATTAGGACCTTCTGAGCAAACGTCACATACCACATACTTAGGAATCCAAAAAGAGTCCACAACTTAACCGAGAATATGAATTTGGACAATTTCAAAAGGATATCTCAACAAGGTATCCTAAGAGGGAATCTCATACTACATGTTCAGGAGTCCCTAAGGTTCACAAGGTTGGTACGTAAGATTTGGCACTAGTGTAACGCAACAGTCCTCTTCTTTTTGTAGTACTCTGTGGAACAGTATCCAGTTGCCCACTATCTCTGACGGCCATCATGGTTTTCACTGTCAATTTCCAAAGTGTGGGGACTATCAGTCCCATTGTATGCCTACCGTTCCAAACGGTCTTCCAGATATCCAGTCGTAAGTGGGGTGCCACTTAGGTCAGGCAAACTCGCAGTACTTAAAACAAGCTCAACTCGATTCGCAAAGTAACTAGCATTGTAGTTACAATTCGCGCAAAAGTTGGCCTACTCTCCAACTTTAAGGATTACCATTCAAGTAAAATACTCCCTAATGAGCCCACTCCGCACAGTCCCTAGATTTATCTCGAAACATGTTGTGATACCAACTATGATGGACCGGAAAATTATGCCTAGCGGGCCAGGGAGCACAGGCCATAACTTCCCCTATGCGTTATGATGATACTACTACTGGGCCTTAATACTAGGCAAATACACGATCATTTGCCCTTGCAAGCATGTTGGTGGAGCATGATGCAGCTAACTTAGCTTCCACATTGTTCTAACTTACCCTTGATATGCGAAGGGTTTGAAGCCATTGAGGCTAGTGTCGATGCATTATTTCATGCATCTCTGACTTTCGAGTCCTTTCGAGGTAGGCATAGAACATGCCTTGAACTTGCGCACAGGCTATTGCAGGCCTATTTCCAACTCATTACTTAGCTTAGGCATTGCTGAAAGCATGTTATTGTCTTGGTCGTGCCAAGGGTGCATCAATCAGTCTCATACCGTACTTTCATTAGGCTTATGCAAGCTCCGTTACTTGCATGCCGATGTAGCTTAATTTCTTGTCATGCCCAATTCGCAACTTATACATATGCCATCTCCGTGTAGCTCGATAGGAAGTATGAGCATCCAGTGAATGGCATGCGACTAGGCTCATAAAATGTGGCCAAAATCATTTATTCCATCGCAATACCGAGCCAGATGATATGAGAGGCCAATATACCGCAACCATCTCCCAATTAGATGATATGAGCGACAAAGTGCTGGAATGACCATGCTTGCTGAGTTTCTGTTCTCTCCCATATGCCAGTTTAAATGTTGCGTAATGATTACGCAATATTCACTCGGCCATCCTTCTTTTTCATATTGCACAATTGTTGTGCGATATTGGCTCTAGGTCAATAGCCTACATAATGCGCAATGAATGCACTGCAACGCCAAGGACAATCTACCCAACTGGCCTAATGCTCCATTTGATGCGAGATTTGGCCTTTGGCTAGTATAGCTTACCCAATGCGCCATAATGTGTCGTTATGTGCTCTCGGCCAATGTAGCTTCCTCTTGGTGCCTTATTGACCTTGGCAAATATGCCCAACATAATGCGTCCTCTTGCCGCGATATTTTCCTTTGGCCAAATGCCTCTTATTACGCAAAAAAAACTTTGGATGAAGCTTCATCATAAGCCATGGCGCATCTTTGCGCATGCGCCATGCTTAAAACACGGGGTGTTACATCATTCACCCCTTTAAAGAATTTTGTCCCCGAAATTTCAAACAAAACTATTTTGGACAAGATTTTCAGTTTGGATTCCTAAAAAAAAGTCACATATCATATGCTTAGAAATCACTTAACGTTTCTTCAGTTTATTATGGAACATCAATTAGGACCTTTTGAGCAAACGTCAGATACCACATACTCAGGAATCCAAAAAGAGTCCACAACTTAACCGAGAATATCAATTTGGCCAATTTCCAAAGGATATCTCAACAAGGTATCCTAAGCGGGCATCCCATACTACATGCTCAGGAGTCCCTAAGGTTCAAAAGGTTAGTGCCTAAGATTTGGCACTAGTATAATGCAACAGTTCATCTTTTTGTAGTACTGTGTGGAACAGGATCCAGTTTCCCACCATCTCTGACGGTCATCAAGGTTTTCACTGTCAGTTTCCAACGTGTGGGGATGATCAATCCCATTGTCTTCCTACCATTCCGACCGGTCTTCCGGATATCCACTCGTAGGTGGGGTGCCACTTAGGTCAGGCAAACTCACAGTACTCTAAACAATCTCAACTCGATTCGCAATGTAATTGGCATTGTAGTTACAATTCCACACAAAAGTTTGCCTACTCTCCAACTTTAAGGTTTACCATTCAAGGAAAATACTCCCTAATGATCCCACTCCGCACAGTCCCTAAAGTTATCTCGAAACATGTTGTGATACCAATTGTGACGGACCGGAAAATTACGCCTAGTGCGCCAAGGAGCGCATGACATAACTTCCCCGATGCATTATGATGATGCTACTACCGGGCCTTAAGACTAGGCAAATACATGATCATTTTCCCTTGAGAGCCTGTTCGTGGAGCATGATGCAGCTAACTTAGTTTCCACACTGTTCTAACTTACCCTTGTTCTGTGAAGGGTTTGAAGCCATTGAGGCTAGTGTCGATGCATTATTTCATGCATCACTGACTTTCGAGTCCTTTCGAGGTAGGCATAGAACATGCCTTGAACTTGCGCACAGGCTATTGCAGGCCGATTTCCAACTCATTACTTAGCTTAGGCATTGTTGAAAGCATGTTCTTGTCTTGGTCATGCATGGGGTGCATCAATCAGTCTCATACCGTACTTTCATTAGGCTTATGCAAGATCCGTTACTTGCATACCGATGTATCTTACTTTCTTTCCATGCCCAATTCGCAATTGATACATATGCCAACTCCGTGTTTATTGATAGGAAGTATGAGTATCCAGTTAATGGCATGCGACTAACCTTATCAAAAGTGGCCACAATCATCTATTGCATCGCAATACCGAGCCAGATGATATGAGAGGCCAATATACCGCAACCATCTCGCAAGTAGATGATATGAGCGACAAAGTGCTGGAATGACGATGCTTGCTGGGTTTCTGTTCTCTCCCATATGCCACTTTCAATATTGCGTAATGATTACGCAATATTCATTCGGATAGCCTGCTTTTGCATATTGCACAATTGTTGTGCGATATTGGCACTAGGTCAATAGCCTACATAATGCGCAATGAATGCGCTGCAATGCCAAAGCTAATCTACCCAACTGGCCTAATGCACCATTTTATGTGAGATTTTGCCTTCAGCCAGTATAGCTTACCCAATGCGCCATAATGTGTCGTTATTGGCTATCGGCCAATGTAGCTTCCTCTTGGTGCCTTATTAACCTTGGCCAATATGCCCAACATAATGTGCCCTCTTGCCGCGGTATTTTCCTTTTGCCAAATGCCTCTTACTACGCAAAAAAGCTTTGGATGAAGCTTCATCATAAGCCATGGCGCATCTTTGCGCATGCGCCATGCTTAAAACACGGGGTGTTACATCATTCACCCCTTTAAAGAATTTTGTCCCCGAAATCTCAAACAAAACTATTGCGGATAAGCTTTTCAGTTTGGATTCCTAAACAAAAGTCTCATATCAGAGGCTCAGAAATCACTTAACGTTTCTTCAGTTTGTTATGGAACATCAATTAGGACCTTCTGAGCAAACGTCACATACCACATACTCAGGAATCAAAAAAGAGTCCACAACTTAACCGAGAATATCAATTTGGCCAATTGCCAAAGGATATCTCAACAAGGTATCCTTAACGGGCATCCCATACTACATGCTCAGGAGTCCCTACGGTTCACAAGGTTGGTGCCTATGATTTGGCATTAGTATAACGCAACAGTCTGCTTCTTTTTGTAGTACTGTGAGGAACATGATCCAGTTTCCCACCATCTCTGACGGCCATCCAGGTTGTCACTGTCAGTTTCCAACGTGTATGGATGATCAGTCCCATTGTCTGCCTACCGTTCCGACCGGTCTTACGGATATCCACTCATAAGTGGGGTGCCACTTAGGTCAGGCAAACTCACAGTAAACTTTAAGGTTTACCATTCAAAGAATATACTCACTAATTTTCCCACTCTGCACTGTCCCTAGAGTTATCTCGAAACTTGTTGTCATACCAACTGTGACGGACCGTAAAATTACGGCTAGCGCGCCAGGGAGCGCAGGCCATAACTTCCCCGATGCGCTATGATGATGCTACTACCGGACCTTAAGACTAGGAAAATACACGTTCATTTGCTCTTGCAAGCATGTTTGACAAAGTGCTGGAATGGGGATGCTTGATGAGTTTCTGTTCTCGCCCATATGCCAGTTTCAATATTGCGTAATAATTGCGCAATATTCACTCGGCCAGCCTGCTTTGGCATATTTCCCAATTGTTGTGCGATATTGGCTTTAGGCCAATAGCCTACATAATGCGCAATGAATGCGCTGCGACGCCAAGGCCAATCTACCCAACTGGCCTAATGCACCATTTGATGCGAGATTTGGGCTTTTGCCATTATAGCTTACCCAATGCGCAGTTATTAGGTCTCGGCCAATGTAGCGTCCTCTTGGTGCCTTATTGGCCCTTGCCAATATGCCCAACATAATGCGCCACTCTTGCCGCGATATTGTCCTTTTGCCAAATGCCTCTTACTACGCAAAGAAGCTTTGAATAAATCTTCACTATAAGCCATGGCACATCTTTACGCATGCGCCATGCTAAAAACACGGGGTGTTACACATTTAAGAAATGGTCCTATGTAGGGTTTTTTGTTAATTTCGTTGTCTATGAATTGATATTTTATTGCCTTCGTCTTGACCTTTCTTTCTTGTTGTGGGCCATCTGGTGGTGCCTGATAAGTGTGTAAACACGTCATTTTACATCTTAATTTACATTTATTTAGTTCTCTATTTTGTGCATATTTAATGATTTTGTTTAGTTTTGTAGAATTTAATGAATAAAGCTCGATTGGACCAAAACGCGGACTTGGCCAACAAAAATGAAGGAAAAATCAATTATCTCAAGATACCGATGAACGAACTTGGACAACTGGGAAGTTGAGTACAACACATGCAGTACGGGTTAGTGGGTCGAGCCCATTATGGTGCGCAGAAAATGCAAGTAGGAAAATGGGCTGATATCATTTTGGAATTAATGGCCCAAGTTATAAAAGCGCAAATGTGGGAAATAATTACGTGAAAAATCCGGAGTTGGCAAAAATACAATTATCTTTCCATATTAATATGCATTTACGTGTTTAATGAAGAAATTTTATTTCATTTATGGACACAAGGTAATAATGACACATTTTTGAAGCAAAAAGGAAGTCAAGATATTTACATGCAAAGGAGGAGTTGGTAATTATATGGCATTAATATGGGATATGAATATTTTACACACTTATGTAAACAAGAGATATGCATGCAAATATATAGGGGAAGACGGTCATGAAAGAAGATATTATGGTTTTTAAATAAGGTGTCACTTTCCTTACAAGATATTTTCTTACAATTTATCACATATTTTCATATCTTATAGTATTTTATCATTTATTGTGATTGAAAGAATTAAAGGAAGGAAAAAGAGAAGGTTAACTATAAAAGAGGAGTTTTGGTCAGGTAATCTCTTTACTAGGGTTAAGAGGATAATTAGAGAGTATATTAGAGAGTTTTGCCCGATGATGTATATTAGAGAGTTTAATTTATTTTAATAACAAGATGTCAAGCACGTGCATTCGCACGTGCATGAATCAATGGCTCGGTCTAGGGAGTGGGAGTGGGAGTACGTTAATTAAGTCACAGATTTATGTATACAATTCTCCTCTGCTAATCTTTCCCCCAGAACTTTATCTCTTCACTTTTATCATTCATTTGTTTATTCAACTGAAAAAGATCCTGAATTTTTCTCCCCTCCAATGAAATCAAAATAAAGTCTTTGGATATCCTACAAAAATCCACGATCCGCCTTCCTCCTTCATTTCATTCTCATGAAAAATAACCCTTCGGAAATTTGGATAGCTAGGTTTCTCTCTTTTTGAATTTCTAAACATTCACCATGAATTATCCCACCAAAAACATCCACCAATTTCTCTTCCTGATAAACTTTATGCTCTTAATTAGTTCAAACAGTTATTGTTGCATCTATGAATCATCCACAGTCAATCACAATCATAAATTTCGCAACTGGGTACCACAAATCCACCGCTAATATTTGACATTTTATTTTAGACAGATTAATTACTGTTTATGTCCTCAATTCATCGATGTAATGTTTGATAGAAAAAATAATCTCAAGGGCAAAAAATGATATTTAGTTATTATTCTATGAAAATACAATAATGCCTTCACTATCATTTAAGTTTGTTATCATAATAACAAAAAAATGGGGGCAAAACAGTCCAAAAAAAAAATGCAGCTTCACCTTGCTACAGTAAGGATAGTTGGATTTATATAATATAGAATAGAATAGATAATTCTCTTGGGTCCTATATTCTCGTTTATCATGATAACAATTCTTTTTACGTGTCCTCGTGCTTGCTTAAAAGAGTCTATATTCTTGCTTAGAGACCAGCATTTTAAGTAATGAGAGTGGTTAGTATTTTGAGAATCGAATGTTTATAAAGTTATATTTTCTAAGACGTCTGATGTGTCCTAAATCACCTTGAGTAGTTGTTGACAGAATATTATTTAAAATAGTTATAATTATCTAATTGCATCATAGTGGTGAAATCTAAACCCTATGTTTTTCTTCTTATTTGTTTAATTTGTTTATTAGTTTAATTCTTATTTCGTCTTTTTGGCTTAGTATTTATTAGAAAATTGAGGTAACAACTTTAGTCCCTGTGGAACGAACTCGCATCTGTATAGTGTCTCATCGACAACCGTGCACTTGCGGTACTCAATTTAATTCCCACCAAATTTTTGGCGCCGCTTCCGAGGACATATAATTGTTGTTTTTAGTTTCTATTAAATTTGTACATATTAGGTTAGAATTTTATTTTTATTTTATTTGCTAGATTTTGTATATATTAGGTTAGGTTAGACTTTATTATTTATTTATTCTCTTCCCTTTTATTTCTAGATTTTACTTGGGTATATTTTATTTTTTGTGTGCAGGATAATTTGACATTTAAAGTGGAAATAAAATTTGCATACCAAAAAGGTAAATAGAATAATACCCAAGATTTCCTCTTTATTTTAGTTTAGTTTAGATTTTATTTTTACTTTTGTAAATAATTAGATTAGATTTTATTTTATATTTAGTTAGATTTATATTTTGATTTATTTTATTCTTTTTATAAAATAAATATAAAAAAAAACCGTTGCACACCAATTGCATCGTCAGAATTACAGAATTAAGGAAAACCCGTGGAAAAGTAAGTTGAACCCGTGTCGTGGGCCTTATGGGAGTTACCAGCCTTATTCTTTTAGCCCAGTATCGTTGACCAGTCTTTCAATGTAGGTATATTCTACTTAAGGTAACTTGTGCCTACCAATTTTAGTTGACCCTGCATTTGCATGTGCACAAAATATGTCGAACTGGTATTATGAAGACAAATACAATGAATATCGACCTGGATTTCAAATTGGACATTATCCGTAATGCAACATTTTTGAAGCAAAAAGGAAGTCAAGATATTTACATGCAAAGGAGGAGTTGGAAATTATATGGCATTAATATGGGATATGAATATTTTATACATTTATGGAAACAAGAGATATGCATGCAAATATATAGGGGAAGACGGTTATAGAAGAAGATATTATGGTGTTTAAATAAGGTGTCACTTTGCTTACAAGATATTTTCTTCCAATTTATCACATATTTTCATATCTTATATTATTTTATCATTTATTGTGATTGAAAGAATTAAAGGACGGAAAAAAGAGAAGGTTGACTATAAAAGAGGAGTTTTGGCTAAGAAGAGGAAAGGCGGTTCCGTCTAGTAGTAGAGTTTGAGTTTCTTTTTCTTTCTCTTTTTCTTTTCTTTTCTTCTTCCTTTTTGTAATGGTCAGGTAATCTCTTTACTAGGGTTAAGAGAAAGCCCGATGATGTATATTAGAGAGTTTAATTTATTTTAATAATAATTCTCATGGGTCCTATATTCTCGTTTATCATGATAACAATTCTTTTTACGTGTCCTCGTGCTTGCTTAAAAGAGTCTATATTCTTGTTTAGAGACCAGCATTTTAAGTGATGAGAGTTGTTAGTATTTTGAGAATCGAATGTTTATAAAGTTATATTTTCTAAGACGTCTGATGTGTCCTAAATCGTCTTGAGTAGTTGTTGAGAGAATATTATTTAAAATAGTTATAATTATGTAATTGCATCATACTGGTGAAATCTAAACCATAGGTTTTTCTTCTTATTTGTTTATTTCGTTTATTAGGTTAATTCTTATTTCATCTTTTCGCCTTAGTATTTATTAGAAAATTGAGTTAACAACTTTTGTCCCTATGGAACGAACTCGCATCTGTATACTGTCTCATCGACATCCGTGCACTTGTGGTACACAATTTAATTCCCATCAGTGCCTTTGACTCCTGATATTTGAAGATGCCTTTCATACAAGAATCACATGCTTCAGCACTTGTCATGTTTTAACTTTGTGTTCTGACATTTATGCGTCTAGTTCATTGATATCATCGAGAATTCCAATCTTGATAGCTTTCTGACAAGCTATAGGTTTACTTAACCCAAAAATGCCAAGGCATTTGTATGTCTAATTTTGTTTCTCGGTATGTTAATGATACTTACTTTGTCATAGATGGATATCAGCTTGCTGACCTTTCGTTTGTACTATGTCATGGATACATATTATTTCTCGAACTGCTGACCTCTCACCTGCTTGGTTGTTAGCTGAGAGTCACTGTAAAGTATGAACTCTTTTAGATGTAAAATTTTTGCGGTTAGAAGTCCTTGGAGGAATGCTTCATACTCTGACTGATTATTTGTTGGATTGAAGGCCAAGGCATACAAGATTTCAATGAAGTTGTTTTCCGGAGTGGCTATGACTACTCCATCGTAACCTCCCTTTCTGTTTGATGCTCCATCAACAAAAAAATTCCACACTCCTAGTGTGTCTAGTGATGATTCGTCACAATCTGGCATGAACTCAACTTCTTTTGGCTCCTCTGGCTTCTCTTCACTGAATGTCAGATCGAAGTATGGATTCTCAATAGGGAAATCATCTAAGAAGTCAGCCGTAGATTGTGCTTTTATAGCTTCTCTGCTTTTCTAGCATATGCTGAACTGATTTAGGTGGACTCCCCATTTCGCAATCCTTCCAGCTTTTATCTCTTTAGATAGGATATTTTCAACTGGATACTCGATAACCACAATTATTTTCAACTCAGGAAATAAGGCCTCAAATTTATCTATAAAAAATATATGACAAAGATCACCTTTTCCAGCTGTGAGCATCTTGACTCTAGTGTTGTTAATATAATATCTTAAGAATTCTTCCCTTGAATTTAAAATAATTATAAGATTAAGTTGATGCCTTATATCAAATATTGGTGCTTTTCTTAGTCTAATTGTAATTTGCTGGAGAAACGACGAGAAAAGAAAAAAAGAAATGAAAATTTAGCCTCTATAGAGATCAATAGGTACTTGTGCAGGTAAGTGTTTATCTTCTTCCTTTTCAAATTAATCAAGGGATATTAAATAGTTGGGGACGATTTTTTTTTTATTCGGCTACCATCAGGGTTTGATAGATGAATGAACTTCGACCTAGGATGATCGATTATGTTAAACTCGAAAGGTTGAGGCAAGTTTTTTTTATACTCTCTTCATTGCGACAAGTTTAAGAATCAAGTTAACTAGTCATTAAATCAGAATTTATAAAAATATCTAGGGTTTATTGAAAATAAATAGGATTCATAAATATATATTTTTGATCTGTGGTCTTGATACATTTGATGAGCTACTGCATGCTAATTGTCAAGAGTTGAGTGTTCTACTATTTAATGACGGGCTCATCGTGTGATAGTAGTTTCTCTAGTCTCAAGTCTTATTGTTTGTTCCTTGTTTGTGTCGTTTCTCTAGTATGAAGTCTGATTGTGTGTTCCTTGTTTGTACTGTTAAACGTAGGTTATATGATCTTTATATATGGTAACCTAATGCATATGAGAAGTGAAATCAGTGTGGTATAATAAGTTTGGTTAGTTGAGCAAACATTAAGTATAGAATTTATGTGATGGCATGTGTGATAAAGGATTTGTTTGTCTTGAGGTTTCTTAACCTTTGTGTATAAGTAATTAGATAACTTTGTGGTTAGTTTTCTAACAGTACTTTAAATTTCTTTGATGCTTCCTCATCAGTAGTTTAGTTTAGGATGTTGGTGCTTGTACTTATTAGTTTGTAGTCTTCCTTAAATATAATAACATGTTAGTTGGTTGTTAAGTTGTACTGTAACTCTCGTCTTAATGCGAAGATGGCTATTAAGAACTTGCTCGGAGTATAACTCCCATTGATAAAAAATTTACATGTGCTAGTGATCAAGAAGGTGGTTGTTTGTTCTTCTGTTTTTGGAGTGGCTTCTCAATTTCTATTTAGCTAAGAGTGGACATACTTTTTTTTTTCCCATTATTTAAATGTCTTCCGTACTTTAGCAGTGAGGCAGTGGGGGTAAATGGAGATATGGTATCTCCTTTAAGCCGTGAACATCTCTAGAATCACAAAAATTTGTCTTGTGACCTTATCCTGCATTCATTTAATTATCTTGGTCTTTGGAGTAGTGAGGTTGAAGTATTAATGAATGTTGAAAGGGTAGTTAGTGTTGTTTGTCTTTTGAGACCTCGGCACTAAAACTTCAAATTGGTTCTTATGCAGGTATTTAGGGTTTTCGTGCAAAGCAGTACTCTGGTGATATTGCAGCAGTCGCAAAATATACTTGTCGTTTGCAGAGAAATTTGTTACTTATGGCGAAGTTCAATCTTCTTACTCATTGATTAGTCTTTCTTTCCCTATTTTTCAATGCCTCTTTCTGTTAGAGCACTACTCGGTCGAACATGCAAGCGTTGCTATCTCAAGCTTGTTTGTCAGTTTAGTTGCCAAAACTATAAGTCTTGATTTCTAGTCTACTTATAGCTAAGTCTCGGATTAGGATAGAAAGTGTAGTTGAGCATTAGACTTCACGGCGTTTATCGATTGAATACGAAGAACTACTAAGGGGAGCTTGTGGAACTTCATCAACAAAAGGTATGTGGAGACTTGAACTCATCTATCAGTCAAAAGTCTATCTACTCTATCTCTTATTTGAGACAAAAGTTGTATAGCTATATAGACTTCGATTATACACATTTGATATTTCGAGTTGAGTTTAACACGCTTACATATTTCTCGAAATATGTGTTGGTAAGCTTTCTCTTTAACCAAGTTCATTTGATATTCTTGACGAAAGTCAAAAGATGATCATGTGAAAATCGCTTGGTAACATCTTACATGATTTGTGTGAGACAGTCATTTGATGTAGACTCGGAATGTTTTGTATTGATCTATCGATCACTTGAGAATTTCTTTGAAGCTAATAGTTTGTGTGAGACAATTATTGTCGTCTTTTAAGAATATTTCAATGATTGAAATGGGAGTTTAGAACAATTAACCATGATTGGATATATCACAGTATGCGTACTTGTATGCTAACTGTTGCAAGTTATTCCAAGTCCGGGAACCATAGTATGCATACCCGTATGCATACGGGTTGGTTAGTTGAAAGTCCAGGAACTTAGTATGCATACCCGTATGCGTACTGGCGTAAGTTCAAGTCCGGAAATCAACTGAGTTTGGAGGTATGCGTACCCGTTCGCATACTGGCAAACCCAAACTAGGTCCGACCACTTAGGTATGCGTACACCTTCGCATACTTGAGTAGGTTATGTTCTAAAATCGGTTTGTTCATGAACTAATACATTTATATAATAAGGAATGCAATCTTTTGCAAACCGCGGCTATAATGTTCATGAATTGATTCAAGTAAATCAAAATCGATTTTAGTTCAATTGTGTCTTGTATACTTCTATTAGAATATAAACAATTGAACAACTCTATAACTAGTTTCATTTGAGTCATTTGAACTAGTTGTGTTAAGATGAAAAAGGTTGATATGAAAGTGTTCATATGGCTAACTTCGGTTAACTATTGTTGAGCCAACAAGGTATACACGTTTAGGTACGGTTACTCATATCTGAAAGAAGTCACTTTTCATTTGTGTGTAACAAGCTAAGTTCGATCTAACGGTTGAAAGATATTAGCTTGAGTCTAATCAGGTTTTCATCTAACGGTGAATATTGAATGCTTTGTTACCAAGGTAACATTAATTGCAAACCCTGATTTGAAGACTATATAAGGGAGAACTCTAGCAACTTGGAAACCCAATCCCCACACCTCCTGTGTGATACTAGTTGCGACTAGAGTCGATTCTCCTTTAACCTAGGTTTTTCTAAAACCATTATAGGTTAACGAGTTAAAGACTTCATTGGGATTGTGAAGCAAGACCCAACTATTTTCTTTGTAGTTGCGAGTTCTGATCTTGCTATTTTCTATCGTGATTGAGTACTATCTTCTCTAAGATTTGCTCGAAATCTTATCTCCAATAGGTAAGACAAAATGTAGTCACAAACATCTTCGTCTCATCGTTTGTGATTCCACAATATCTTGTTTCGCTACCATACGATTAAGATTATTGTGAAGTGATTGATATTATTAGGATGTTCTTCGGAAATATAAGTCTGGTGTATCAATTGGTTCCTGTTCACCTTGATTTATCAAAATACAAAACAAAACTCTTAGGTATTTCTGTGGGAGACAGATTTATCTATACAATAGACTTTTCTGTGTGAAACAGATTGGTTTATCAAGTTTTCGACTTTGGGTCATAGAAACTCTTAGTTGTGGGTGAGATCAGCTAAGGGAATCAAATGTGTAGAGTCCTGCTGGGATTCAGAGGCGTAAGGAATGCGACTGTACCTTAATCAGTGTGAGATTGGTTAGGGCTCAACTACATTCCAGTCCGAAGTTAACTTGGTGTAGGCTAGTGTCTGTAGTGGCTTAATACAGTGTGGTGTTCAAATATGGACTAGGTCCCGAGGTTTATATTCATTTGCGGTTTCCTTGTTAACAAAATTTCTGGTGTCTGTGTTATTTCTTTTCCGCATTATATTTTTTATATAATTGAAATATCATAGGTTGTGCATAGTTCAATCAATTAGATAATCCAACCTTTGGTTGTTGATATAAATTGATTGACACTTGAACACTGGTCTTTGGTACCGTTCAAGTTGTTTCACATAATAATCAGGCTCGCGGATTTCTTTCTGTTTGATTTGCTGATTACATTGTGAAACAGAGATACAACTCTTGGATATATTTCCATTAATTGAGTCTGAATGTCTAGTTGATTCTCTTGGAATTACATTGGAGTTTGTCCATACAGATTGTCGAAACGAAATATTGGGTGAGGTAGTTAGACCCCCGCTTTTTCAATTGGTATCAGAGCAGGCAAACACGTTTAAGACCTCATAAGTATATGTTTGTAGCGATCTGACTCTATGGACAGAAGTGCTATCTATGATAAACGCATCACCAGAGACAAAAATTATGTTTCGATGAAATCTATTAAAGAGAAAGACTTATCGATCTCACATATAGATGAACATTCTGTTCCTATGAAACAGACAAGTATTGATATATGTTGTCATGGTGTTCTTACTAATGAATCTGATTCAGAATTAGAAAGGGAAGCAGCTCGAGAGAGTGCAGCGATTCTAAAACTTGTTGGAATCCAGGCAGTTGAAATCAACAGGATGAAACACAAGGTTAATACAATGTTTGGTATGGTAAAAGATCGTGATTCCCAACTAAAGGTTCTTCGTGAGGATAATGCTGTAGTTTGTTCATCACGAACCTTACTCAAGGCTAAACTCAAAGAAGATGCCTGTGAAATTGAACGACTATTGAGTAATCTCTCTATTCAAGATAAAAGTCGTTCTGGGGAGTCTGTCATACCAAATACTTATGACTCTGCTGTGATATTAGAAAACGTGACTAATTCTAATCATGTTTCTCAAATGAAAACAGCTTCAGAAGCTAAACTGCAAACCCTTCCTATTGATAAAGAAGTGTTTGGTTCTTCCACTAATCATGGATTTACCTCGTCTCATGGAAGGAAGAAATCTTCTAACGATGTTTCTAATGCTACACACTCTAATCACTCCGATGATCAGAAAGTATGTCTTTTTTGTGATTCAAAAGGACATGTTCAACGGAAGAGAAAACTATAGATGAATAACAATTACTTTGGTCGACTTCAGCACACCTTAGATTTAATACTCAAAAGTGTAACTGACATTCGGATGTCTAAACCTATCGGTTTTAGTACTCACCCTGTGAATTCTTCCAGGAAAGTCAGTTTAATATGCTCATCGAACATTCGAACCAATTGTAGCATTAACACGATTTCAGAAAGATTTTTCTCAACCTAATGTGAAGAATGATGTTCAAGATGTGAAAAGGGTTCCTGTAAATGGAAGCAACAGTGGAGATATGAAGGACAACCTGATGTAATTTTGATAGTGGTAAGAATGAGTTCGTAAGACTTGTGAAAGCTAGATTAATTTAAACTAAAAGTAGAGAAAATTTTAATCCAAATTTGTTTTTGTTTAGAGTGAAAATAACCAAGACACTAGATTCCACTATTACACATGAATAAATGATGATAAAGATTCCAAAACTCTAATTATTTTTAAAATTTCGTTTTCTTAATTCACAAATTATCAAGCATATTCTCAAACATTAATTGTATCCCTTAAGCATAGATTATCTAACCAAAGCATAACCTATCTAATTGAATCACAACTAATTAGGAAAAATTATGCAAGCAATTAAAATTCTACAAAGTAGTGATTGAGTGAATTATAAAATATAAATTAGAGAAAAATAGAATGGTTACCAATTATTCATGCATAAATAGCTTCCTCCGTGCCTTGATTACGCGAGAATTAGCTCATCATTATCATGGAAACATGCTCAAAATTCATCTTTATTAATGCTCAAAAATGGTTCACAAATGATGAAATGGGAGAAAAATGAATAAAATCGGGTTCTGTAACACTTATATTTGTTACAAAATCAATTGTTAAGAAAACGATACAGGAATACCGTCACTGGCACTGTTGAAGAACGACGGTCTTGAAGGGTCTTATGTTCTTCGCACCTTCTTCACCAGCAGAAAACTTATTTTTCCTGTAACTTTTTTTTTCTCGATTTTTTATGCTCTAAACGTCTCCCAATTCTCTCTACAAACTCCCCTCCTTCAGTGAGACCCCAATCAACCTATTTATATCAATCAACACGTAAAAATCTTGCTAATAAATCCAAAATATTTTCTTTTACTCGGGGATAATATTTACGTGATTCTTCCCCTGTTTATCTCCTCCACGCATCTGTTTGATCTCCACACACTTATTGCACGCTGGAGACGTGTTAAACTCGTTCTAAACTCCACAAAATCTTCCACAAAATCATCTCAACACGTGAAATATTCATTTCTCCCTGTTTTCTTCTTGCGGATTACTCAGCCAAATTTGGTCGAACCTAAAGCCCAAAACATGTTTATTAGGTCATATCACAACTACCCATAAGAAATCAGCCCTTTAATCTCTTCATAACATCATCAAAAATCGATCGAAACACTGCCAGTGAAATAAAAAAAAATTCCCGCCAAAAATCCATTTTCAAATGATGAAGGTGAAGTGCCCTGAATCCAAAACTCGGGTGCCTTTAACAGCTCGGCTGCCTTGGGGGCGCCCTTATCCAATTTTAGGGTGCCTTTAGTAATTTTTGTGGGTGCCTTTAACACTTTTTCTGGGGTGTTTCCAACATTTTTTTCGGGGTTCCTCCGGTGTATTTCTGGGGTGCTTCCGGTGCATTTCTGGGGTGCCTTTAGTACTTCATCCTGGGGTGTAAAACACCACTTAACGAGCCAATTCCGTCGCAAGAGCTTATTTCTCTAAAAATACCTACAAAGACATAAAACACCATAATAAGTACAAAAATGGGTACTAAAAATATATACAATAGAGATGAAAATAGACACATAAATGCGTCTATCAAATACCCCCAAACTTATTATTTGCTAGTCCCGAGCAAATTTAATCTACAAAATAAAATCCTAACTCACTGTCGCAGGCATCGTCGATTGCACTTAGCATGTGCAACAAGCCTTTGAACCCCTAGGTGGCCCTAGTGGCCGAGTTATAGTCTCGGGAGGGTTTACCAGAGGTGTACCCACAAAACCTTTACTCCAGACCCTAGCTATCTACGCAAAATCTTGAAATGGCACTAAAGAACCTCCTTGGTTGGCATACTTATTGATTACGGGAGGAAGTACCCTGATGCGAAATTCCAATTGCTGTACACGAGTTTGCACTAAAATTCGTATATAAGTGACAGAGCTCTACTCAGATAGTTTCACTATGGACATCATTATCCGGAGTCAACAAATCACATGGAAAGATTAAGAGATGGATATAGAAAAACATAGATGGTTTTGATGTTGACTAGGTGAACGGTGTTTTCTCATATCTGTCTGAAGGCCTCCGCCAAGATGAACCTATCCTAATGGACTGAGATACCGGTCTGACTAATATCAACACAACTGGCATATACAAAGGGACCAGTGGTCAATAACCCTAATTCTAGATCAACTCGTCTGGCATATACAAGGGAACCAGCGGTCGATTTATTGAACACACATTTATTATTTATTTATTTAGAACTAACAACATGATTAGATCTTGTGGATCCAAGCGCATGTTTTCTTGTCAGCAGATTACATGGTAATTCCCGTGGATCCTGCATTCCACGCTTGTTTAGGCGACGGAGAGAGGGAGTATAACATACAATGACCTCGATGGTCAATCAAGGGTAAGCAGGGTCCTCCAAAGGGACCTCCTCAACATCACCTATAGGAAAGGGCTCTAAAAAGGGTTTCAATCTCTGACCGTTAACCTTCGAAGAACTACTACCATCCGGTGTCTCGATCTCAACAGCTCCATGAGGAAAAACAGTACGGACCACAAAAGGACCGGTCCACCGAGAGCGCAACTTCCCGGGAAATAGATGCAAACGAGTGTCATACAGAAGAACTTTTTGACCTGGAGAAAATGACTTCCGTAAAATATTCTTATCGTGCACAAGTTTCATTTTGTTCTTATACTCCTTAGCATTATCGTATGCATCCCTACGAATCTCGTCCAACTCATCGAGCTGGAGCTTTCTGTGAGCTCCTGCCTTGTCAAGTGAAAAGTTTAGCTGCTTAATAGCCCAATAGGCTTTATGCTCTAACTCAACAGGCAGGTGACATGCCTTGCCAAATACTAAACGATAGGGTGACATTCCAATGGGTGTCTTAAACGCAGTACGGTAAGCCCATAAGGCATCAGTAAGCCTCAATGACCAGTCTTTCCTATTGGGATTAACTGTTTTCTCTAAAATACGCTTAATTTCCCTATTGGAGACCTCTACCTGACCACTAGTCTGTGGGTGATATGGGGTAGCTACTTTGTGGGTAATACCATACTGTTTCATTAAAAGAGCAAATGGTCTATTACAAAAGTGTGAACCTCTATCACTAATTATAGCTCGCGGCGTACCAAAACGTGTAAGTATATTTTCTTTCAAAAACTGGACTACGACCCTATGGTCATTGGTTTTACACGCAACCGCCTCAATCCACTTAGAGACATAGTCTACAGCGACAAGGATGTATAAGTTACCAAAATAATTAGGAAACGGACCCATAAAGTCAATACCCCACACATCAAAGACCTCAACAACCAAGATAGGGTTCAAGGGCATCATGTTCCTACGGGAAATGGTTCCTAATTTCTGGCAACGTTCACAAGTAACACAGTAACTGTGGGAATCTTTAAACAACGAAGGCCAATAGAATCCACACTGCAATATCTTAGCAGCAGTCTTCTTAGCACTAAAATGACCCCCACAAGCATGATCATGACAAAAGGAAATAATACTTGACTGATCAATTTCATGTATACATCTCCTAATAATCTGGTCTGGACAATACTTAAACAAATAAGGATCATCCCAAAAGAAGTGCTTAACCTCAGCTAAAAATCTAGAACGATCTTGTTTACCCCAATGCTGGGGAATTCGACCAGTAACAAGATAGTTCACTATGTTCGCATACCAAGGTAATTGGGTAACAGAGAACAGTTGTTCATCAGGAAAACTGTCTCTAACAGGAGGAGAATCATCAGGGGTATCCACAACAAGCCTAGACAAGTGGTCTGCTACTACATTTTCTGCACCTTTTTTGTCTCTAATGTCTAAGGAAAATTCCTGCAACAAAAGGATCCATCTAATCAATCTAGGTTTTGTATCCTTCTTGGAGAGAAGATACTTCAAAGCAGCATGATCAGTGAAGATTATAACCTTAGAACCTAAGAGATAGGATCTAAACTTGTCTAAGGCGAACACAATGGCTAACAGTTCCTTCTCCGTAGTAGTATAGTTCAACTGGGCATCATTCAGAGTTTTGCTAGCATAGTAAATCACATGGAGTAATTTGTTTTCTCGCTGACCTAGCACAACACCAATAGCAAAATCTGAAGCATCACACATGATCTCAAAGGGTAGGTTCCAGTTGGGTGCCTGAACTATGGGGGCGGTAGTGAGTAAAGTCTTAAGCTTCTCAAAAGCCTCTAAACAAGCATCATCAAAGACAAACTTAACATCTTTTGCAAGCAAATTGCAAAGAGGTCTAGAAATTAAGCTAAAATCTTTAATGAATCGACGATAAAAACCTGCATGCCCTAAGAATGACCTAATATCTCTTACGGTTTTTGGGACCTGTAAAGTCTTAATAAGGTCAACTTTGGCTTTATCTACCTCTATAACCTTAGATGATACGATATGCCCTAAAACAATTCCTGAACGGACCATGAAATTACATTTCTCCCAATTAAGCACTAGATTCTTCTCCTTACACCTAGTCAAAACTAATGACAGATGATGCAAGCACTCATCAAAAGACGAACCAAATACTGAAAAATCATCCATAAAGACCTCTAAGAACCGTTCTACCATGTCAGAAAATATGCTCATCATACAACGCTGAAAAGTTGCAGAGGCATTACAAAGCCCGAAAGGCATGCGTCTATACGCAAAAGTACCAAAGGGACAGGTAAAAGTAGTTTTTTCTTGGTCTTCAGGGGCAATAACGATCTGATTATATCCGGAGTAGCCATCTAAGAAGCAGTAGTGACTATGTCCAGCTAATCTCTCTAGCATTTGGTCGATGAAAGGAAGGGGAAAGTGGTCCTTCCTAGTGACCTTGTTCAATTTCCTATAGTCAATACAAACACGCCAACCCGTGGTCACTCGAGTTGGGATTAACTCATTGTTTTCATTCTGGACTACAGTAATACCGGATTTCTTGGGGACAACCTGAACAGGGCTGACCCACTTGCTGTCTGAAATAGGGTAGATAATGCCTGCATCTAACAACTTAAGAACCTCGGTTCGAACTACCTCTTTCATATTAGGGTTTAGTCGACGTTGCATCTCCCTAGAAGGTTTGGTTTCTTCCTCTAAATAAATCTGATGCATACAAACTGTAGGACTTATACCCTTAATGTCTGCTATGGTCCATCCTAAAGCTTCCTTGTTGTTTTGAAGAACGGTTACTAACCTACTTTCCTGATCACTATCCAAGTTGGATGCTACAATCACAGGTAAAGTTTCAGCTGGGCCTAAAAACACATACTTCAAGGAATCTGGTAATGGTTTAAGGTCCAACTTAGGAGGCTTTTCTAACGAAGGAACTAGAGTAGACTCAGAAACTGGTAATGGTTCGAACTTAGATTTCCAAACATTGCTAGTGTCAAACAAAGGGGTTGAATCTAACAAAGCATTCACCTCATTAATCACATTATCATCATCAAAATCAATCCCGAAATGGGATAGGCATTTCTCTAGTGGATCTTCTAACAAAGTGTTTGGTAATGACTCCTCGACTAATGTTCCTATCATGTTGACCTCTTCTATGCTCGAGTCATCTCGTTCAGAGGGTAACTTACTAATATGAAAAATGTTCAGCTCAATGGTCATGTTACCAAAAGACAGATTCATAATACCGTTTCGACAGTTGATGATCGCATTAGATGTAGCTAAAAACGGGCGACCTAGAATTACCGGTATCTGGTTCTCTGGGTCAGGGACAGGTTGGGTATCTAGGATAACAAAATCCACTGGATAAATAAACTTGTCGACCTCAATAAGAACATCCTCGATCACACCACGAGGAATTTTTACGGACCTATCAGCTAACTGAAGTGTTATCTGGGTAGGTTTCATCTCACCAAGTCCTAGCTCAAGGTACACATGGTATGGGAGTAGGTTCACACTGGCTCCTAAGTCAAGCAGCGCTTTCTCAACACGGTATTTCCCTATTGTACAGGCAATGGTAGGGGAACCTGGGTCTTTATACTTAGGAGTAGTAGTATTTTGAATAATAGAACTCACATGACTAGCTAGGAAGGCTTTCTTATGGACACCGAGCTTACGCTTTCGCGTACACAAGTCCTTAAGGAACTTGGCATAAGGAGGAATCTGCCTAATTGCATCTAATAATGGAAGGTTGATAGTTACCTGCTTAAAAACCTCCAAAATGTCATTAAAAGTGGACTCCTTCTTAGTTGGTACCAGCAATTGTGGGAATGGGGCTCTAGGAACAAAGTTTGGCTTATCAGGGGCCTTATCAGTCTCCTTAGAGGTTCCATCAATCTCTTCAGCTTCTGATTCAGAAGGGTGAACTACAGCATGTTCACTATCAGGCATGGAAACCTTATTATCTATTTCTCTACCACTCCTAAGGGTTTTGATTGAATTAACATGATCAGATGATCTTCCTCCTATTTCATGAACTCCTCTAGGATTAGGTTGAGTTTGACTAGGAAAACTCCCACTATCTCTCTCACTTATAATCTTAGCCATTTGACTAACTTGAAGTTATAACTTAGCAAGAGATTTGGCATTATGTTGAAAATTCTGTTTGGTTTCCTCTTGAAAACTAGCCTGGTTCTTCAGTAATGCTTCTTGGGTCTTTATGAACATGTCCTGGCTCCTTTTTAGTAAGCTAAGAGATTCCTCTAAGCTAGTTATTCTATTCTCAGAAGGGTTCTGGAACTGGGCTTGACCCGAAGGGTTCTTATTATAACCAAAACCTGGGGGAGGCTGAGAATTACTAGACTGTCCTTGACTCTGTCCTTTAGACCAAGAGAAATTAGGATGGTTTCTCCAACCAGGGTTGTAGGTCTCTGAGTAGGGGTCAAACTTCTATCTGTTTTCAAATCTAGCATTGTTATAGACAGCATGGGCTTGCTCTTCACTATCCTGATCTTCCCAAAACGAGTTACTGGGTTCTATTCCACAACTAGAGACTTGAGAGGCTCTAATCCTATTATCAGGTTCAGCAAAAGACCTATGTTTAGATTGATTCAATTCCAAAGCTTCTAACCTTCTAGATAAAGCAGTAAACTTAGCATCAGCCCCAAAGCCTGTATCAACCACATTGGTGTTACTTCTATTGATTAACAGTCTTTTAGGGGGTTAAACACAAGATTCCCACTGTTGGGATTTTTCAGCGACATCTTCTAAGAAGGACAACGCATCATCGGCATTTTTACTAGTGAACTCACCAGCGCACAAAGATTCGACCGTGGCTTTGGTCGAATAATCTAAACCATCATAAAGAATCCCTACTAGTTTCATTTTGTCAAACCCATGGTGGGGACATTGAGATAAAAGATCATTGAATCTCTCCAAAAACCTATAAAGAGATTCTCCCTCTTGTTGAACACTAGCACTAATTTTCTGCCTAACAGCTACAGTTTTATGCTTAGGGTAGAATTTAAAATAGAAGGCATCAATAAGTTCCTGCCATGTTTTTATGGATTCAGATGGTAGGTTGTTAAACCAGGTCTTGGCTTTATCTCTCAGGGAAAAAGGGAACATCCTAAGTTTCAAGACTTCTTCACTAAGGTCTTTAATATTAATTGTTCCACAAATTTCTTCAAAGTCCCTGATGTGAAAGTAAGGGTTTTCATCTTCTTTTCCTAAGAATATAGGGATCATCTGAAGAATACCAGGTTTCAACTCATAACTAGCCGTAGAGGCTGGCAACTTAATGCACGATGGTCGGTTGGTCCTAGTTGGGTACATGTACTCCTTCAAAGTTGTCATTGTTGGCACAGTAAAAATCCTAGGGGTGAATTCCTCACTAAGACTTAAATTCTCAAAATTGAAGTTTCCGAAAACAGGGCTCTCCAAAGAAGAGTCTTCGAGCTCCCCGTCTTCAAAAGAAAAACCTTTAGGCTCGTCACTAATCAAACGGCCAAAAGTGTCTCTTTTCCAAGCACGCTCACTAATGGATTTGAGCGATTTTGGCATACACTAATAAAAAATAAAAATAAAAATCCTAAAGAAGGGAGGTTCTAAACAAACACACAGCAGGCTGACTCCACCAAAGCAAACCTAAAAATTTCTAGCAAACAACAAGCATGATGGCTCCACTTAGATTGTTTCTAGACCAGCTCCTAATCTTTCAAAAAGGAATTCGTTACAATTTAAGCAGACCTCTCTGGATCGATCCGAATAAAGTGAGTCGAAGAGAAGTAGGGGAAGCTCAGAGGAGCTTTGATACCCCCACCTCTTTGGCAACGCTTCCTTGGGTTACAAGGCGGCTCTAATCGACTCACAGTAATCTTCCTGAACTTCAAAGTATGCTTAAAAGAGTAACCAATATTTTTCGAACGACTTTCCTATTAAGCTCGTTACCCTATAGGTCTCGTTCTAGTCAATATTTTAGGTTTGGGTTCGCGTAGGTTATGTTTTCCTAAGGCGGGCAAGAAGAGAACGGTGATGAAATCCGAACCCTTATCTTATATGGCCAGTCCTTGCCCTTTACTAGGAAATTAAAGTCCGTATTCAGTCCTCAACATATATTCACCTTAAGGCAGACAGTAAACCCGCTGACAGGGGATTCGCGGGTGTTTCGAAAAACTTACCTCCCGTACCAGACGGGCGAAGAACCGCTGAAGTCGACTCGGGCCACGACTCCTATGTCATGTACGAACCCGAGGGGCCGAGACGATATTGTAATCGTCGTCCTTCCCTGCAAACAGTTTGTATTTAAAACTACCCTTCCGTAGGGTTTAAAAATAAAATAAAAATGTCCAAGTGTTCAAATGTCCCAAAAATAAAAATAAAATACAAAAATAAATTCCTATATACACTTTCTAAAAATAAAATCTAAAAAAATAAAAATAAAATAAAAATCTAATAAAAGAAAAAAAAATAAAAAATAAAAATAAAAATTTCTTTGTCCTTCTTTTCCTTTTCTTTTAGCTTTTATCTTTGGCTCCTAATCTCTTAGTCACCAAAGTCTTTGGCTTAAAAAAAAATTTTCGGTCCAAGCTCCAAACCTGTAGCACAAAGAAATAAACCCAAAGAAACGTAAAATAGAACAAAGAGAAAATAATAAAAATCTAAAAACTCTAACTTAAAAACAAGTCCGCGTCGGCGGCGCCAAAAATTGATTTTCAAATGATGAAGGTGAAGTGCCCTGAATCCAAAACTCGGGTGCCTTTAACAGCTCGGCTGCCTTGGGGGCGCCCTTATCCAATTTTAGGGTGCCTTTAGTAATTTTGTGGGTGCCTTTAACACTTTTTCTGGGGTGTTTCCAACATTTTTTTCGGGGTTCCTCTGGTGTATTTCTGGGGTGCTTCCGGTGCATTTCTGGGGTGCCTTTAGTACTTCATCCTGGGGTGTAAAACACCACTTAACGAGCCAATTCCGTCGCAAGAGCTTATTTCTCTAAAAATACCTACAAAGACATAAAACACCATAATAAGTACAAAAATGGGTACTAAAAATATATACAATAGAGATGAAAATAGACACATAAATGCGTCTATCACAACCTTAATCTGATAATTGAATGATACAAGGATCTTATCAACAGGCTGTCAAAATCCTCCATACATACTTCTTCTGGTAAGGACTCGAACTTTGTCTCATATTTTGATGACAGCAAGTTTTATGGTAATTTTTCACATCAAAAAGGATTCTCTCCAAAAATTGGAAGGAAAAAGAGATTGAACCGTGAACACCATTCATTTGATGAGCTTAGAGCTCATACTTTTGCTAATTAATCGCAAGGTTGAAACCTCACTCACAAAAAATCCTGGTTGAGTGAGATATGGTCAGGTATACTTATTGGTAAAAATACGTTCTACTTAGTTGAGTTATTTTCTTATCTTCCATAGCTAAACTATTGTCTACAAATATGCTGTACCTAAGTATTGTTTGTGTCTTGTGAATCTCGTCATTTTTTTTATTTCTTGAAAAGTTTTTGTTACAACCAAGTTGCCTGCTACTCTTAGGCTCTAAATTTTCCTCTTGGGAGAATATAAAATTTATTGAGCTAAGATTTGTGAAAATATTCACTTAGCAATATTTTGATGTGCAAACAGTTTTTCTTGGGTTGCCTTTTCAGTACTTTTTGTGTTTTTCGTTTATGGGTCAAGGATGTGTTTGTACGAGTACCCATGTTATTTGTCACAAACTGTTTTTAGAAACCCTAAAGTTCTTCCCTAAGAAACCATTTAAATACCAATCCTATTGAGTCACGTACGCGTACTCTAGGTTATTCTTTTGTGTCAAAAATGTCATCTCCTTCTCGCACCTGTGATTTTGCAAAAGGTTTTCTTGACAAAGGTATTGGTTTCGGTTCTAAAGGGAAGAAGAAAAGAAACCCTAGTAGAAGTTGATGATATCAAGTATCAAAATCCTGATGATTATTCTGATATCTCATGATACTATGCTAATACTCATCAAGATGTTGAGAATGATGAGATGGTTTCGGTCGAAGTGGTTCACAATTTTCTTAAATACTTTGAGGAAGCAAAACTGCAGCTCGTTGATACTATGAAGGGTCTCGATGTGTTAAGAACTGAGTTCAAAAGGTTAACTCTGACCTTGTTCTCATGAAAACACATGTTAAAGATCTTCTCAATGAGGATATCTTCTCTGAAGAATCAGTGGATGCTGTCAATCACAAGCTCAAAGGTCTCAAGACTCGTGAGGGTTCCGGAAAAGCCCTTTGATTTCAGTTCACGGTCGGTTTTGATGGTTTAGGAGTTTTTTTTGTCTTTGGATTGTTGATTTTTATTTTATCTAGGAAACTTCTTATGAGAATTTATTTTTGTGTTTTAAGAAGGATAACTAGGGTTTGGAATAGCAATTACTGTGAGTAAATATAGCTATTGCCAACGTTTTTCATCTTGCAATGTTTTTAGATTTATTTATTTAAATTCTAAAGTTTGTTTGGAAGATGATTTTGCATTATTAATCTTTATTGGTTTTATATATTGCAAAAATTATTATGGGATATGAGTGTTTGCGTCCGTGAACTGTGATTGTCCCATATATGTCAAAAGTTAAGTCTATTATGTCTTTATACAAATATTGATGGAAAATAGAATGAAATTTTGATAACAAAGATTAAGTCTATGATATCATTATGCAAATATTGATGAAAATAGAATGAACCTTTGAATATTCAGCAGTATTGATCTTTCCCTGATCCACTTTTATGTGAAAGTACTGTGCGGCTCCGTAAGTTCTCTTATGTGAGCATTTCCGATTAAATTAATCACGGGTTCTCTTGTGGTTAATTTAATTGAGTTTTCTGGATACAAATTCATGTTTCATGTAATTTGTTAATGTCCAAAGAAATCCTTCTTTTCTTGTAAAAGTAAGGTCGCTCTTGTTGTTCTCTCGGGAATAACATTTTATGGGGGTGGGGGGGGAGTTCTTAATTGAACTTGTGCTTAATTGCCAAATCTTTGTGGGGAGTGCGGCTGTGGAATATTGTAGGAGTTTTCTTGTATCTTTACAAACTCCTTGATGAATAAACTAAGTTTCGACTATGTAAAATCACCGTAACAAAGTTGATATGTTCTCTTTTAGTCATGAAGTATCTCTATGAGAATTTCATTATGATCCAACTAGTTTTCGTACCTTTGCCAATTTATATTGAAAAAAAGGGAGAGAATTAATGTGTAGTTCACACTACAAATACATATGGTTTACGGATCATTATGTAAGGGGGAGTGGTTTTCATTGTGAGATGAAGTATTGACTAAGGGGAGTGATGCATATCACCATAGTATTGTTGTCAAAGTTGTGATACAATTGGACTTTGATGCTGTGTAATAATATTATGACACTGTATAACAATGATTGAGAGCTACTGTTTTCTCATTGTTATAGCTACGGATCTTCAACAACTATGATGCTGAGTTGAACAAGTTCAGAATCACTGGAATACTTGGAAGTGACGAAGATTTCGAGTAATGTTGAAGAACCAAGGAAATCAAGCATTTGGATGAGAAGCTACAAAGTATATTTATATTGTAATCTATATGTATTGACAATTTTGTCACTAAAATTGATAAAAGGGGAGATTGTTAGAGAACAGCTCGGTCGAACTCGCAAGCGTTGCTATCTCAAGCTTGTTTGTCAAGTTTAGTTGCCAAAACTACAATTCTTGATTTCTAGTCTACTTATAGCTAAGTCTCTGATTAGGATAGAAAGTATAGTTGAACATTAGACTTCACGGCGTTCATCGATTGAAGACGAAAAACTACTAAGGGGAGCTTGTGGAACTTCATCAACAAAAGGTATGTGGATACTTGAACTCATCTATCACTAAAAAATCTATCTATTGTATCTCCTATTTGAGAAAAAAGTCATATAGTTATATAGACTTCGATCATACACATTTGATATTTCGAGCTGAGTTTAACTCGCTTACATATTTATCAAAATATGTGTTGGTAAGCTTTCGATTTAACCATGTTCATCTTATATTCTTGGCGAAAGTCAAAAGATGATCATGTGAAAATCGCTTGGTAACATCTTACATGATTTATGTGAGACAGTCATTTGTCGTCTTTTAAGAATGTTTCAATGATTGAAATGGGAGTTTAGAACAATTAACCATGATTGGATATATCACAGTATGCGTACTTGTATGCTAACTGTTGCAAGTTATTCCAAGTCCGGGAACCATAGTATGCATACCCGTATGCATACTGGTTGGTTAGTTGAAAGTCCGGGAACTTAGTATGCATACCCGTATGCGTACTGGCGTAAGTTCAAGTCCGGAAATCAACTGAGTTTGGAGGTATGCGTACCCGTTCGCATACTGGCAAACCCAAACTAAGTCCGGCCACTTAGGTATGCGTACACCTTCGCATACTTGAGTAAGTTATGTTCTAAAATCGGTTTGTTCATGAACTAATACATTTATATAATAAGGAATACAATCTTTTGAAAACCGCGGCTATAATGTTCATGAATTGATTCGAGTGAATCAAAATCGATTTTAGTTCAATTGTGTCTTGTATACTTCTATGAGAATATAAACAATTGAACAACTCTATAACTAGTTTCATTTGAGTCATTTGAACTAGTTGTGTTAAAATGAAAAAGGTTGATATGAAAGTATTCATATGGCTAACTTCGGTTAACTATTGTTGAGCCAACAAGGTGTACACGTTTAGGTACGGTTACTCATATCTGAAAGAAGTCACTTTTCATTTGTGTGTAACAAGCTAAGTTCGATCTAACGGTTGAAAGATATTAGCTTGAGTCTAATTAGGTTTTCATCTAACGATGAATTGAATGATTTGTTACCAAGGTAACATTGATTGCAAACCCTGATTTGAAGACTATATAAGGGAGAACTCTAGCAACTTGGAAACCCAATCCCCACACCTCCTGTGTGATACTAGTTGCGACTAGAGTCGATTCTCCTTTAACCTAGGTTTTTCTAAAACCATTATAGGTTAACGACTTAAAGACTTCATTGGGATTGTGAAGCCAGACCCAACTATTTTCTCTGTAGTTGTGTGTTCTGATCTTGCTGTTTTCTATCGTGATTGAGTACTATCTTCTCTAATATTTTCTCGAGATTTAATATCTGTTAGGAAAGATAAAAAAGTAGTCACAAACATCTTCGTCTCATCGTTTGTGATTCCACAATATCTTGTTTCGCTACCATACGATTAAGATTATTGTGAGGTGATTGATATTACTAGGTTGTTCTTCGGGAATATAAGTCAGGTGTATCAATTGTTTCCTATTCACCTTGATTTATCAAAAGAGGGAACAAAACTCATAGGTATTTCTGTGGGAGACAAATTTATCTATTCAATAGACTTTTCTGTGTGAGACATATTGGTTTATCAAGTCTTCGACTTTGGGTCATAACAACTCTTAGTTGTGGGTGAGATCGACTAAGGGAATCAAGTGCGTAGAGTCCTGGTGGGATTCAGAGGCGTAAGGAACGCGACTGTATCTGTTTGATTTGCTGATTACATTGTAAAATAGAGATACAACTCTTGGATATATTTCCATTGATTGAGTCTTACTGTCTAGTTGATTCTCTTGGAATTATATTGGAGTTTGTCCATACAGATTGCCGAAACGAAATATTGGGTGAGGTTGTTAGACCCCCTCTTTTTCACTTTTTGTTCATATAAACTAGGTCACCCATCGATTTATGAACCTCAACGTATAACATTGTATGTTAATTACAAAATTTTGTGGTCTTCATCATCTAAGTAAGTTAGTTGTGGTACTTGTATACATCTCTAACTCCTACTAACACTTTAAGTTCACATTAGTGGAAGAATCTCTTTTCTTTTTTGTGATAAAATTCGCTGATGATTCTTAACACAATGTATTTGTATGTCTATTAAAATGTATCGTAGTCAATTTATATCAATGTTGAATATGATTGTATCAAAAGTATTGATTAATCAGGATATTGCAAGGGAACTAGGGTAATTACGGGGGTGGGGTGGGGTGTAATACGAGGTGAAATGGAATTTGACTAGATCAACAAAGAGTTTGCCTCTTCTTCTTTTTGTCGTTGCAAAACATTAGCAACATCAGTGCTTTGTTGCTAAATTAGCTACAAAACCAATAAATTAGAATCAGAACCCATGATATCTAGTTCGGGGTAGGGATACCCGTGTAATTAGCAACAGACCCAAAAATTTAGCAACAACGCTATCTATTGCGAATAATTGCGAAAAGCCGTTGCTGACTGAGACTCGCAACAGAGATAATGATGTTGCCAAAATTTGCAAACATGGTGTTTAGCAACGGCAAAATCCCATTGCAAACCCGTTCAGTGATGGTTGTGGTAGGTTGCTAAAGTCCAAATATGGCGTAGTGATTGTAGAAATTGATCTCTCGACAATACATTTGTTTTAGAACGATTAATTGGGATATACCAGAAATTATTGGGGGATACATTACTGTTCATGTCATTGCCGAAAATCAAAATTGGTGCGGTCTTTCCATACCAGTATGAACAGTAAAATAGCCCTCAATTATTTATGGTATACCCCGATTAATCCTTCTTGTTTTAAGGGTTCAAATACATTCCTCGTACAAACATCAGCTTACCATGCCACCCTTGACTATAAATCGTTTTTACTCCAAAACACCTAATTAATTTCCCTTGAAAATAAAATGTTTATGGATTTAATTCGTAATTGAATGATAAGATAGGTTTATAAATCTCTACTGAGATTTGGGGAGGATTTAAAATACTGCATAGAGAAATCAACCAGAGCATGCATTAACAGCAAGAAACATACTCACAAATTTACGATCGATATCACCTTTCACTCATATCAAGAACAAGAGTGCACATCGACATTGTATATACCTAAATCTTCTGGGTACACATGCAAGTGATTTGAAGGATAGCCATGATTTGAAGAAGGAAAAGTTCCGGTGACGAATCTTATTGGCCGGGGGATATTAGAAATCTTATCTTAACCTGATCTCCAGAAATTAAAAAAAAGAAAATTTCAAAAAATCAAAAATAATAATTTATAAGCAAAGCTAAGCAGCAAAAAGACCACCCACCCGAACAGGAAAATAGAAAATGCAAAGTAGAGGCCCAACAAATGAGGTGAGCGGACTTTCCTAATTTCCTTCCCTCTTGTGTAGGACCAAAACTCTTTCGCAGCACCTACCAGCCAATTTGGGATGCGATGCATGACCGAATTGTTATAAGGAAGATATATAAGAGACTGGTGGAATCTGATTCGAAACTTGCACCGAGACGAGACATGCGGACACCTCCTCACATCCACTAAAGGGTCTATCAGATTTTGTTGATGCCGGCTTGTGTTATTCTTAGTCCATTTGTTCGGCCCATAACATCGATAGTTCTTCACACATCGCAGGGAGTTCCGCATGAAATCTCAACCAACATTAAAAATGTAGGAACAATTAATCTATGACATTCAGAGACTAGCTCAAGCCGAGTTTCCGAAAACATTTCAAGGAACATCAATCAACTGTATTGGTTTTGTTCATTTTTATCAGGCTGGGGGATCTCATTCGGTTTTAACGATACTGGGCTATACCGATTGGGCTTTACAGCCATCATTTAGATCAAATCGCTCAACTTCGTAAATGCATTACATTTATTTGATCATCAGATCTTACCAATAAATTTGAAATCTTTTACATTAAACACATGGCGATTACATGTACAACAATCACGCCACAACAATCTGACGAAATTTATGCAAGCCGTCCTTAGGTGACTTGTGAATGTTTGAATTTAAGTTCAGTCATGAACAATATTCTTGATAATTAGTAATTTATATATGATCTATTTTCTCACGTGCTTGTTACATTAAGATATTTAGCCTCCTCAAGAAGTTGAATGGGTTCCATGCGTCATGTTAATTCAGAGGCTTCTAACTGGCTTTTCAAAGAAGAACGAACACTCCTCCGTCTTTAAGCCGCGTTAAGGGTGCGGAGCAACTGAGAAATGGAGATTTCTCCACTCGACTGGATAGGAAGGCCTCAACATTAGTTTGAATGTTTTCTCACCTATTAGATGCTATTGGTTCATGGAACTGAAGTGAATTTACTAAAGGTTGTTTACTGATTTGTGGTCAAATTGGTATTAGTGCACTTCTAAGGGTCGCCAGTACAACCTAACAAGGTATCTTGTTCTGCACTATGAGCAACTCCTGACTAATCAAGAGGCAGCTAGCCTATAATTCTTAGGATTTATGCTCTACCTATCGGCAGCCTACTCAATGAGGAACCTACTTTTACCAGCACTCGATCTAGTTTCACTTTATTCCTGTTTGACCAAGTAGGCACGAGATTAAATGTATATGCAACACCTTATTGTTCTAGTAAAGACAAAAAAAAAGAAAAAAAGATAATATACCATGGAAAAAGAAAATGTACCCTTGTAGCCCTTCTAGAAATTTAATGTGCAGACGTCCTCATATTTTAGCCCCCTAACCTTTTTAATCCTACTTCCATTGTTTCAAAACATATATTGTATAATTTCTAATTGAAACATTTCATTTTTCTTTTGTTTTCAAAATGTAACTAAAGTTTTGTGTTTATTATAATACCTTTTCATTCTGAAAAATTAACATTTAGTAAAAGATACAAATAATTTATGAATTTCTTTGGTGTGATTTTGGATCGGATATAATTTGATATCCAAATAAATATTCAGATACAAATTCGAATTGATAAAGTTTTTATTAAAGTTCAGATTTCGACCGAGTTTGAATGTTGTATGGGCATCCGAATGCATTCGTTTAAACCCTTATCTTATTTAAGTCTGGTCAATTAAACAATTTGTTTCATTTTCCCACTCGTTCAACCAAGAAATTATATAAACAGTGAAATCATCATGTTGAAGGCAGAAAGGGGTGTGAAAAATCATTAAGCTACAAATTGGAAGGTGGGCTTTTGTACACCGGCAACCGATATTATATTCTTACGAAAGTGTGACTGAAAAATGTGATTTCAGGTTATCGAATCTGCAGCAAGCAAGAAATATTATAAGGACCTCATGAAAGAATTATTCGTTCAGGGATTTGGACGTGCATGTTTAATATTAATGGTTGGAAGCAGTGCCAGAACCAAAGGTGGGCTAGACCTGGCTGTAGCCCCCCTTTTTCCACCCAAATCAAAACAGGGTAGTAAGTTTACCTTTAAATTCTCCAAAAAATACGACTTAGTCCACCAGCTTGCGAAGTTTTCGTCCACCAGTTCAAGAAATTTTAGTCCACCAAGGAACCAAACTCATTATTATCTCTCCTATGTCCATCCTTTTTATATCTTTCAGTGGTATAATCAGATCACACTGCTATCAGCAAAAATTGAATTTTAAGGGAAAGGTTGAATAATTTGGGTCTTTAACGATCAGCTTTATGTAACTCTTGATATAGCAAATCTAGATTTTTGTTCATGGATGTATTACGGCAGGTTGTTAATCATCTTAAGATAAGAAGCTAAAAGGTACTTGTATCGAGTCGTCAGAACTCGAGTATATGAAGCTAAAAAGGTACTTATGTTTAGTCGTTAGTACGCAAGTATTTGCCTTATAAGTGCCATGGCTTGTAATGATTTTGCAAGATACATTCTACGTGAGAGCTGTAATTCCATATTCATCATATCGATGCAGAGCCAAAAATGAGAGAAAGGAGAATACTTAGAACATAGAAAGAGAGGGAGACAAAGTTAAGTTTAGCTGAGACTGAAGACAACTATAAACTATCATTAGTTATTAGGTAAGGATTTTGCTTTCAATTTTCTATGTTAGCTATGCATAAAGACAACTAAACACTGGTTTAGGGGTGACAAAAAAAAATTTAGTCCCCTCGTTTTGAAACTCTGGCTCCGCCACTGGTCGGAAGTCCCTCTTAGCCAGCTTTGAGGTTAGCCCCCACCATCAGGAGGGATAACCATGATCAAGGTGATAATTAGTTAATTAATCCATCAATTAGTCAACCCCTTAATAAAACTGATTTAAGCTGATTCATCAACTAGACCAAAGGGTGAGGAATGCATATTGAAAAGTCAAATTGAGCTTTGCTGTTCTTAATTTTCCATTTAGCTCTTAGTTAATCATCATTATTGAAGAGGTCAAGTTGTCAGCATTAGGTCAACCTGATCGAGTCAAATGACATGTAAAAGGAAACAGCACAATAATTCAATGCATGCATGCATGCTGAGTTGCTGTAACCATTGACATCAGGTGATAGTGGAAGCAAAATGCTTGTTAATTACCGCGATATTTGCTTCTTTACCATTTTTATTCAAAGAGTTTTCTTTGCTCGATAAAGATATGTCATGAGTCACTCATTGCATACGGATGGTGCAGGATTGCCAGACTACCAGGTCATAATCCAAGGCCCCGAGCTGATAAGTACTACTTAATGCTTATCAGCAGCAATACCATGATGATCTGCCGTTTTGATCATCATTTCTTAAATGAGTTCATAAAAAGAGAGAACAACCGAGAGTACTACTAATTAAACACATGGGTGAATAAACCATGTGGCTGCAACAATAATGCCTTTGCTGCGTAGCGACCGCGTTGAACAGTAAAACTTGTGAAAAACACTTTTCTTTCGTTTTCTACCAGCTAAGGCAGAATCAATGCTGATAAAGATCTATCATGATTAGTAGCTAGTGATCCTCCATCCAACACGTTGGCCTATATATAGTTGCAAAATAAGCCGGAAAAAACACAGTGAGGAGATAACTCATAATAAGTGAGTGGTGGTGTTGATCCAATAATGATGCAATGAATGAAGAAGAAAGGACAATGAGTAGCTAGCCAACACTGTTCCAAATTCCAACATTACTCGCAGTTTGAACTAGCTAGCTTTGCTGTTACCTCAGCCTTAGCTCGCCATGTCCCTACAACCTTAGCCCTTAACTAAAGGTCTTGGTATTATTAGACTGTTTGATTCTTTTCCCACATAGAGCAAACAACTCAGTACACTCTAATATACAACAATATGCCAACAAAGAGACGACTTTTTAGATCTTTTACTAGAAAAATAAAATGAAAATGACTACGTTTGATCGGAGAAAAAGGCTTAGGATAGAAAATCTTGTTTTCTTTCCACGAGTTCATTGAATACACACCTGGCTTTGGTTTATAGTCAAAAATTTGCAAAAGTCCACTCCTCAAACAAATATTGATCAGTTTCTTAAATTCAATCACTATTTTTCACTAACATGAAATAATTCAAATGATTTTCTTGGGTTAGAAGTTCATACTTCATACTTCATAACATATGCATGACGATGACTATATAGTATTAATCCCATCAAAGAAATTTTGTAGTCAAGTCTAGCTAATAAAGATACAGTCAATAATAACCATTATATTTGAGTTTGAATTTGGATATTCTAAACGTATTATATGGATTATGGACTATTTAAATTCGTTTTCAAAAAAGTATTGCGTACGTCTAAATGTCTCATATATATTTCTTATAGCCTCACCCCTCACATAAAATGTCAACTATATGTTTAATAGGACACTTTGTATCGAGCTGGCAGACAAAAACTAGAAAAATATGAAACTAGTCACTCTCTGTTTTGTTTCTAGTTATACGTACACTAGCTAACTGAGCCTGAGGATATCTGTATCCCACTTATTCTCAAGATCTTTTAGATGATATAAGATAGAAATAAGGCAAAATGGAGTGTTTGCCTTCTATAGGTTCTGGTAGTAAAGACCTATACCATGCTAAGGAGATCCAAATAAACAACTCTCCTACGCCGAGGTTACCAAATTCTACGATGCGATATCAATTAACCGGATCTAGTGGGAAGGATTATTTTATTTAACATGGAAATGATAAAATTTGATAACCTTATGTAGCAGTCATCGATCTATACTTATTGTACCGAAATTGTTTTGCATGCGTGCTACTCGATCAGTATTAATCTAGCAATATCACAATTCACAACCAATCATTTTATATGTTTTTAGTTAGGATAATAGACATTTATTGAATTTGAATGGAAAACTTGTCCAAATTAACTAATTTGATTAGATGTCATTCATATTTTATATTGTTGAGTTTTTTCTTTACTTACAAGGTAAAAAAAATTATTGCGAAAAGAATAAAAATATATATATAAAAAATTGTTATTAGAAAGTGCACACATTACAAGGAGCCCACATTTGGAAATATCTTCACAAATTGGGGGATATTTTTGCTGCAATCCACATTTGGGTACCTCCAAACTCTCCCCCAATTTTCCCACCTTTATAAGATCTGGATTAATAATACACGAAAACGTTTTCTTTTTCTTTTTGTGATAAACAAATAACATTTTTTTTTCTAGATGTATAGTATCAAGTGGCGACCCAAAATATCACAGTTGCAATTATATATTAGGGGATTTACCAATCCGTTAGAAAATAATTCTGCTATTGGACAAGAAAAAAAAAATAGTGCATTCATAGGCAATCAAATTATTATTTTCAAGATTTCAATATTGATATATTTTGCATCGATCCAGCAAGATCACACTTTGTAAGTCTTGATCTGAAATAAGTAGAGTATGATGAAAGTTTTTATGCATATAATGTAGCATTCTTTCACAAATCCAAATCATACAAAATACAAACTTATTAGCTTATACGCCTGTCTTGACTCTTGAATTCTTGACTCTTGAAAAACTCTTGACCTCAAGATTTCGTTGTCAGAGTCACTGTCGTCTGATATGTGTTAAGGGTTCGTTGACTCAATTTGTTTTATGGTTTTGGCAGGGGCGAGTTTGATCATTGGTCAATAATTAAAAGATTATACTATAACACTTGTTGCAATGTCAAAACGGGTGCCAGTCTTGTTCCTTTGTTTATTCAGTGTATCTACTACGGATACAGTGAAAATGATTCCTTTTTTGAATTAAATACAGAGAAAATGATTTCCATATCACTATCTCTTCTTGAAATAAAACCAAAAGAAAACAGGTTAATTATTCCAAAAAGGCATCTTAAATAAGGTTGGGATTCCTGACCGGTTAGTAAATAAGGTGTCGGCTATGTGGAAAGAGGGTGTCGGCTAGGCAAGCCAGTGTTGTACATGGCAAGCACAAGCGCATACATACCCTCACCTCCACGTGATGATGTCAAAAACACGTTTGGGTACACGTCCACAAGTAATCTTTGGGACTTCTAGAAGTCTTTTTTTTTTTTTTGCAAAGCAATATCTATTGTTTTTTTAATAATAAAAATAAATTAGTCATCAACAGAATCGTACGGAACTTTAGTTGTTAGTCCTCAATAGAATCGTACAGAACTTTAATTGGTAGCCTAGCGACAAGCTGAACACCAACACCCTTCTGAATAACAACCCCTTTCTTTCTTTCTTTTTTTTTTTTTTTTTTTTTGAAATCACATTTCAATTCATTTTAAATCAAAATAATTATTATATGATTGTTTACAAGATTATCAAAAACACCAAAATACAAGATAATATAACGACACCCAATTGCAAGTAAAATCGCAAAGAGAAAGAGGCAAAGAGCCATGAACCAAAGACGTCCAATTTTTGTAGAAGTAGCAGTGATGAATAATGGTATGAACCGGAATCAACTCTTACCATTTAAATTGATTATCTTCTTCGATAAGTAGCGAAGTCAAAAAGAAAGAAGTTAGTATGAGTGTAAAATTTCAGAACAACTTCTAGAAGCAAAAAAAGTAGACTTTTTGTGAAGCAAAATATCTTTGCTTCTGACTTCTGCATCTGGAGAAGCATAAGCACTTCTGCTTCCGGATTCCAAACATGCTAGATATCTAACTTTGAATATGGCATGAACCTGAGGATAAATTTTTCATGTGGACTGTTGTTTGATATGACAATGTGTAATCTTTCTTTATAATAAGGGACCCCCAAGTCGCCACATGTCGACTCCATAATCATTCTTCATTTTAGTGAAGCCACATCAGCATTTTCTTTCCCTGTCAGCGTAATCTGATTGGATAATTCAACAATCACTCCTGCATTAGAAGCAATCCAGTAGGCAAATTCAAGGGTCACTAAGTCCAAATTCAAAAGAAAACGCATCCCTTCAAATAAAAAGAATACACAACCATTGACCACCAACAAATACAACCATTAACCACCAACAGTTGCCTGCTCATAAAAACATTTCAGTATTTAACTACCATAACCACCAAACTTATAACTTTTGTATTAACAGAGAAAAAGCATGAACTTTCATTTGAGAGAAGAACGTAGACTACTTTTGTCGGAACCACAAAAGAACAGAAAAAGTTCGATCCAAGCCGTAAAGTTAATCATTTGGAACAAAAAGTACTACATTGACACATATATGCATAAGCATATTGTAGCGCCACATAAGCATACAGTAAGCGCTACATCATATATTATACATAGACACTTCTTCTAGCCAACTGTGTTCCGGAAAAAAAATACTTATTCAATAGGTATTTCAAAGAGATATGTCTTTTTGTTTAAGTTTTCCTTCCCTTTGGCATATGAGTAGATACCTCAATTCAGTTTCTTATTTAACAGGTATCCGAGGAGATATGTCTTTTTGTTTAAGTTTTCCTTTCCTTTGGCGATTCACTTTATCATCAACAGTTGTGTCTCGAGAACCTTTGGGGAAAAATGAAAAGATATTGCAACGAAAAAGTCGAGATAAACAACTTTTTTAATCGAAAACCTTTACATAAGCATGTGTCACGGGGCTTAAGTAAAGGTTTTTAGGTTGTTAGTACAAATAAAAGAACACCAAAGTAATAGAGCAAAGAAGAACGCCCTTCTCTGTAGTTGAAGAATAAAAAGGAAAATAACACCTCAGGTTTGTAAAGCTGAATTTTTTTGTTAATTTGACTTGAAATTTGATTCCACTCTTCGGTGACACATATATGCCTCTTAGGGGTTCATTTTCGGTACTGCACAACCACGTTTCATGTTCTTCTTATAATTATTAGGAGAATCTTCTGGCTGATGTGTTGGCACCAAATTCATCCTCAAGAATGGATATAAAGGGTAAACCTTCCACAAGTGTGTCAGTTTATTATATACGTGAGAACATACATCTCTACATAAAGAAAGATATTTTATGGTGTAACAGTTCAAAGGAAAAGAAAAACTGAGAGAATGATGCAAATGCAAGGGCCTCGAGTATTTAGCAGCAAAAACAAAAGAGCCACAACACAACGTTTATCACACATTTTCCCATCATGTTGTTCATGATTAAAACTAAAAAGTAGAAACCCATTAGCAGAATCAACCAGCAATGCACCTAAGACAATCTAACACATACCAACCAGTTCATGATAATGGAATGATAATGTTGTGCCAAAAGGTTTGTACATAATTGGAAAATAATTCCCTTATCTGCATTGTAAAAAATAGTGCACTCCACCATTAAAGAGAGCGCAAACAGAATGTAATGAATTGTTTGATATTTTAATAGGGAATTATGGTGAGATATTCAGTTTTGGACCACCAAACAAAGTATATTCGAAGGTGAAGCTATATATCTTGCGGTATAAAGATTTCTTTATTTTTTGGTAATCAGAAACTTTTTGGTACATTGTCAAGAAGGAACGTTCAGGTTAACTATGGTGAAAGAACCTCCCCCATTTTTGAAGGAACTTTTGGGCTATAAGGGCGGACCAAGGTTAAGAAGATTCCGAAACAGTATCAGAAAACACAAATGCAACAGGAGACAAAAAAATATAAGATAGAAAAGCGCCTAACGTATTCAAATGAACGATTAGAATCATCATAAGATTATTGGTACACTGCTACCATACGATCGCAAAGATCCGAGATTTGCATAACCATACATGATGCTGAAATGAAGACCGGCCTAATACTGTCTCAAGAATAAATTAAATCAACTAATGATGAACTTGCGAGAAGGAAAAACATTCGGCAAGTTTGGGCAGGTGCGTAAACTATTATCTCAAAATAACGCATGCTACGTAGACGATATCTTACTTATTTATTTATTTCAACATTTTACACCATTTAATTGCAAATGCGAGAGCTTTCGCATGCGCTTAGAAACTGAAGTTAGCCTCAAACGATCGATGATAAAGTCGTACCAGCAGGAATACCGATTAAAGATGCCGACTCAAAGGATACGAGGCTATAGTTCATACTAATAAAGTAGGGTCAGCTAGGCGAATTTTATGCAAAACGCTTTACACAATTCTGGTGCGTATGTACCGGGTTAGAGGCTGGTTAATTATAATATGACATGTGATATTTAATTTATTTAAAATTAAACATTGTTTTTCATGTATTTGTTGAATGAAAATAGATTTAAGAATTTGCAAATAAGCAGAAGGTCCGTTCACAATTTTATTCTCACATTATCTAATTTCGAGATGTTACTTTTGTGAATAAAAACCAAATGATAGTAATAGATTTGAAGATAATATGTTAGAGATATGTTTCTTTTACAAATTATTTCGAGATGATATTACCACCATCCACTACTTTGAAAATGAGTCGTTGATAATCAACGGACATTTATCCATTGAAATTAAGATCGGTAGATTGCGAGATTAGGAGTATTTCGGAATGCACTCCTTTTTGGTAGGTATGTACAACTTTTTCATAGAAACGTATCCCCAAAATATTAGCTTCAAATCCAACACAATTAGTTTTTGTTCACAGAAAAGACGTCCAAATAGTGATATAGTGTGAGAATAAAAGCGTGAATAGATCCTTCCTCTGCAAATAATATTAAGAAAAGGAATTTTGAATCTCATTGGAAACTCAATGTTTATATAAGTGGTATCTAGAGTAAAACAATATATAACCATTTTTTTTCCTGGTTTTACTTAGTTAACCGTCTTGGTTAACTGACATTTAGATTGTTAGACAATTAGACAGTGCGCTAATATTTTGTTATGGAAAATCTTTTCTGTTGCAAATAAGTGTATTGAGTTTGTTTATCTCTTACTTGTCTTGGAATGACTTGTTTATAAAAGTCGGTGTTTAAAGTTTGTATATCTTGATTGTTCCAATTAAAAGAAATATAATTTCCCATACCATCACGAATTTGTTTCAGTCCATAATTTTCTTGAAATTTTCTAATTTTCTTGTTTTGTTCTTCCAATATTCTCTCTAATTTTCTCCAACTAATTTTATCAACAATTTTCACAACTTTCACCTTTAGAGTTCTGTAAAACATTCGTCTCTAGTAACATCACAATTTATCATTTCTGCTACACAGTCAGAGCTAACTCTTCTGTCATTTAACAACATCAATCATTTTATCAGTTTGAATTAACTATATTCTCTGAAAAATCAAATCGTCAATGTTCTAATTAGTACTGACTTTTTAGGATTTGTTAATCGTTTTGTTGTTTAACCTCATCAATTTATCCCATATTCACAACAGTAAAGCCAAATTCCATCAAGTTTGAGCGTCTGAATAGTTGGCCATGGGTTGTATAACATCAGTCTTTGCACTTCATTTCAAATTGATTTTTTAGGATTTACTTCCTTACATGAAATGTGGGATCATCTCAAATCTAAATTCATGTAAGAATCCTTTTCTAAAAAATCCATGTCAAAGAATCATTAGCAAACTTCGAAGAAAAACAATACGTATATTGTTGATTCTATCAATGAGATATAGACGACTGCATATCAACTATTTTGTTGATTTGGATCTGGTAATGTTTGCTTTAAATATTTTAGGTGTTGAATTAGTTCATCATTATAGTACAAGATAGATATACTGTTTTTGCTCTTCCTGCTCTTAGATTTTGAATTTTGAATCATGATAAATGGATACTAAGTATAAAAGATAATCTCATTAGCGACTTCCTTGATTCTACCAATACTTTTGCATTTTACACAAATAAAACTAGTTTTAAGCCAATACACAAAGTTCATCTATGCGTAAGTTGTTATTCTCACAATCTGAATTTGAGAAGGATATTCTTATGGTGGCAAGGATCTTGCAAACTTTTTTAAATTATATAGACCATGCTTCATTGAAATGTCAGATTTACAAAAAAAAAGGACATTCTGCTATAAATGTAAATACAAGTATATTATTTCCAGATATTCACCTAAATCATGCACCTCCTATGATTGAATAAAAAATTTTGGTTTTCAAAATTAGTCCACCAATTATTTATTCAATAAACGAATTTGTGCATTGGCTACCAGATTCTGAAGTGACTACTCATATGAGCGATAATTCTCATAAAGAATTCCAGTCCTTATGCTACTAATAATAAGTTATGATTGGTAATAGTAGTTTATTGCCTATTTTTTTAACTAGTGATGATATTTTACCAACATCCACTTCTGAATTTAGTCTTGGAGATGTTCTTTATGTGTCATAAATTGCACAAGATCTTCAGTCTATCGGAAAGCTTGTTAAGGGAGTTCAGAGTTCATGCTAGCTCTATTACCTTTTCCCTAACAGGATATATTACCAAAATTCTTGATACGGATCAGGTTTTGGATGAGGGGGAAGAAAATAACAACCTATATCATATTAGTTAAGACAACTCTTCAAATGAGAGAGCATTCTTCTTTTACTTCAGTCGTTATACCAAAAACTATTTAGCATAAAAAACCTGTTTTTCAGCGATAATAGTTCAACACTTGCAGAAAAAATAGAATATTTAGATAACCACTTATGGGGTGCATATTTTCGTTGTCATCAATGTAAAATTGGTAAATGCACTATTATTATTTTTTAATCGGTAGTATGTCTACCAAAACAACTACTTCACCTATTGTGCATTATGATGTTTGGGGACCATCGATATTCTAATCTTGTTTTTGTTTTAGATATTACATGATATTCATATATGATTAAAGTAGGTTTAACTGGCAATATCCAATGACACTCAGAATGGAATACCCTGATTCGGGAGGTAAGTTTCGCTGAATGAAACATTGGTAACAATTTGTCCTTTCTTAACGTCGAGGCCTTTTCAGCATAGTTGACTCCCCAGTTAGACGGGAGTAATCCATGGATGACGGGGGTAATCCATGGATGAAGGGAGTAATCCATGGATGACGGGAGTAATCCATGGATGGGTGACCTCCCGAGAAGTTGTTGTTGAATGACCGCAACAGTACCTATTGAAAAAAACCACACTATGATATAACTGCAATGAATAGGTGGGGACAACATGGATGGATGGTCGGGTCATTACAAATGGTATCAGAACCGACAATGGGTCACATGTCGAGGGTGAGAATAAGGTTCATTGGACTGTGTTGGTCCAAGTGCTTGTCTCATGAGGGGAAGGGAACACTAGAGATCTATGCTTGAATATATTTCTGATCCGATGGAGGTCCGTGTTGATGGGTAAAAATGATTTAGTGGTTTTTGAATAAAAGTGGGAAGTTGTGGTCGTCTAAAACCTTTACAGATGTACTGCACGGGAGTACTTGAATTCAAGAGATCAATCTGTAAGACTCTAGCCTAAACCAAAAAATGGTCGTTCCATAATCAATTCGGTCACAAATGAAGGATAAAGGTCTATGTGTAGGGAGAGAAGCTTAGAATGTGTAAGATTAATAGTGACTGATGGATTGTGGATGTGTTGAATTCTCTGTGTTAGATCGAGATAAAAAAATATGATAGGACGGACCGTCGTAAGTTAGGTTTCTTGCTTAGTTCTGATAAATTCATTTTTTTGTCCTGTTGTCCATATCATAGATTGAGGAAACTGTTTATTGCAGAAGTGGTTAACACATTTATCTCTAGTAAGTGTGACGGTTGAGAAGGAGTGGAAGAGTGGGGAAGTGGGAAATCATGATTGAATAAGATCTGCATTGCGAGGGAGACTTGGTTGATTGTCCATCCACTACTCCAGTTACTCCTTCAACTGCTAACACGACTGACTCATATTTATCATCGTGGATGTATGGCTACATCACACATGATGTAGGCCGGAAGACCAAAATCCTAGTGAATATCCCCCATGTGACATGATTGATGTCACATATGAACACTACACCGTTTCCAGGATTTTGTCACAGGCTATACCTGTTACTGATAAGATTTGTAACTGTTATAACCTGTTGTAAAAACACTGTGATTAATAATTGTGATGGCATTTTGTAACGGCTTTATCTGTGACATTGGCCAGCTACAGTCACATGTAAAAACCGTTACAATAATTAATATCCACGATTGATCTAATTTTATGACTGCGACACGTGTCATATTGTCACGTTTACCTTAACGGTTTTAACTGTTACTCTCTATTTACCACAATTATGAGTGTGACACGTTTCTTAAATTGCCACATATACAACAACGGTTATAATTGTTACTGAATCCTTGCAACGAATGTTTCAGCGACACAAGTCCATTTTTGTTAGGAATAAAGTAACACATATTTGTGCTGCCATTAGTTTTATAACGCTTACTCATTGGACACGTGTCGTCCTTTTGTCACGAATTTTGTGACGATTTAACTGTTACTCTCATTTGTAACAACAGTAAGATGATGACACGTGTTGTTTTTACTTCACAATTTTTTTCACAGTTATCCCAGTGACAATTCTTTCAGTTACTATAAACAAAAGGTAGTCATGGACCTAGACTTCCAGATTACAGGCCTGGAACACAGGCCTGCAATTTCTTATTTTTCAATCTGCAGTTCATACATTCTCAAAAAAAGAATTATCCACATTTACCATTCATACATTCATTACGAACACAAGTACAACAAAATCGTTCTATTCGTTATGAAATTTAACTCAAAATAATTCAAAGCTAACACTCTGAGCTACGACAAAGCTCCTCGAAGTAATGCATCCCCTTAATGACGCGTAACCTGTCGAACAATAAAAACTGAACATGTTAAATGACGGAAATGTTAGAGTTTGGAAAGGAAATATATTTTCTGTAAATGAAACAGAACACAAGAAAATCATTCTAGATTGCTTTAAAACATATAGCAAGCAGAAAAATATATATCTTCATTTATTGAAGTATATCTGGTATAAAATAAGACTAACTGAATTCATCAAGAGATTAAAGATAAAAAGATAAGACTTACCCCCTTTTAGTATTATGTTCCTTGTTGCCTATTCTTCCATAGATGCTTGACAGCACCAACTTCCTTCCAGAATGACTTGGTACGACCATGAATACTGCAGAGAGAAAAAAAAAAAATGGTGTTGTGTAAGCTTTAAGATTTATTGTCATTGACAAAACAAATTTGAGAAACCAGCAGTAGAAATTCACATTTGAGAAAGAAGAAAGAGCAGATATATATTGCATTAATCAAAAGGCTTAAGAGTAAAGATGGAGATATACAGCAGAGATTGTACTGACGAACAATGCATTCAAGGAGAACTGTTATAACACTTACAAACATGTCATTTTATAGATACAAGGAACACATAGCCAATGCCCACCCCTTAGTTCAAGATATATACTAAAAAGCACAGTAATAGAAAAAGCAAGTCTCCCCCATCAATCAATCAAAGAAATAAAAAGAAGGTAAACTAACATATCCCCAACCACATGAGCCATGTGGCCCTTCTTTCATCCGAATTTGAAACATAAGTGAACAAAGTATAAAACCTATTCAGAAATCTAGAATTTTCAACATATCACATGTTATTTTTGATAGCATATGTAAACAAAAAAATGCACAAAAGCATCTCTTCTTCTAGTAACCATATCTTGAAGAATCATATACGGTTTAGTGATCATTTGAGAGCAAATATTTGAACCATTCTAAGTGAATACCCAGGATAGAAACATGTCATGTCTTCAAAGAATCAAAATGGACCAAAGAAAACTCTATCAAGCTAAAACATATCAAACATAGAATGTAACCTATTACCTAAAAGTCTAAAACCATTATTGAGCTTCAACAAGTTAGGGCCATATAATTTAAAAGAAATCCCAAACTAAAACATAAAACAAAAATTGCTCAGAAACTACATAGAGTGAAACGACAATTACCATAAATAGAAACATCTAGTAAGAAATTCAAATAATCTAAACCTCACAAGATCATACAATTTTTTCTACCATCATCAAGAAAGAGCAAAAAGAAGGAAAGAGAAACGCATCTAGTATTGATCAAAAGGATTATAAGTGAAGATAGATCGGAGCCAGAGGTTGCACTTCAAACAATCTAACCCAAAGAGAATCGTTTAAACATATTGACCATTTTTCGTTTTATGATAGCCATTGCCCACTCAAGAATTCAAAATATGCAATAAAAAGGATAGCAACAGGAAATAAGAGGCTCGTCCATCAATCAAAGAAATAAACAGAAGGTATGAAACTAAACCACCAACAACATGAACCATGTGTGGTATTTCTTTCACCCCAATTTGAACATAAACTAAACCCAAATTTGAACATAAACTAACTAAGTATAACATATAACCCTGTCTAGAAATATAGGAAGTTTCTACACAGCACATTGTTATTGAAAGCATATGTAAGAAAACTTAACAATGGTATCAATGTCTTGAAAAGACTGAACTCTCATATATACTGCCTATGTAATCTCAACTCAAGAGAAAATGTTGAAACATTTGTGTGTAGCACATACTTATACGGAACCCTTTACTGCTTTACACAAACTGAATAGAAGAAAAAAAATCAACCCCAGTTTCATTCTGCACTAGCTACACGCTATACAAGATCTAAACATGTAACTATCAAGAACTACTGAGTAAGATTGAAGGAATTAAGGAAACTGAAAACAAGAAAAGGAATTACTTACTGTAACCCATAATTCTATTTCCAGGGGATACAGCAACAAGAAATTAATCAGAGAACTTCACCATGCATTCCAGAGACGTTTCCAAAGGAAAAAATCCTATTCCCTGTAACAACATACATAAATTTTATCAATTAATTTGAAATTCATTGGCTTGAAATAAGATCCAACTAGAGAATAATTCTTACTTCTTTGCCAAGTATAGTTAACTAATCCATTTGGAGCTGTTGCATGCCATAATGGAGTACATAACCGCACAAACATTCTTTTTGGTGAATATCAGTTATATCAGCTCTCATCTTTCTCATTACCTGCACCAAATAAATCAGTTTGGTAATAAATTTTTATTCATAACAAATTAAACCCAACACATAGGATAACAAAGGCTACTTTTTAATAGGATACAAATACCAAACAAGCTCACATTATTAACTATTGTGGATCACTCTGGTCCATGGCCATTGTTGTCACGAGATAACCGCACAATGGTTTTTTCAAAGGACTCTAAAGTGGTACATACTCTTCTTCAATTACGTTAGAGTATAGTAGAAACGAGCACCAAATATTTCCCTGCAAACTTCAATGTTAAATGATTCATTAAAACGTAGAATTTTTTTATTCATTTCGAAGTTTTGATGAAAAAGTATGAATTACCTACTGCAGATCTTGACTGTGAACTGATCACCAACAACCTATTGCAGTTCTCTTAGGAACAGGACCTAATCCTTCCTTATTAAAGCTATCTTACTCAGGCCAGATACCTACAATTTCAAGTATAAAACTCAAATTCTCATTCTCGACTCATAAAATTTCAAGGGCTAGTACATACTACAACTCAATAAGCTGCAAATTCATCTGTATATTTACCAGAATTCGGAAACGCCAACGATCACGTCAGGTTAGGATTTAATTTTTGTGAGTTGGTTATACAGCTTAGCACCGACTTTGAGGATGCCCAAGAATGAGTAGTATGGAGTTGGTTAATCCTACTTTTAAAAGCAAAAGTAAGGGATTAGTAAATACAATTACTCTTCTAAAGATATATATAAATCGAGTACAAATCAAGCTTACCCCGGAGATGTTGTGCTTGAGAACCCACAAAATCCAATTCTTCCCGCTTCTCTGCTTTTGACTGATCTTCTCAATGATCACGGAGGTATGAAATGCGAGATTTCATTTTCTTGTACACGTAATGCATTTAAAATGTATACATATTACGTGGGAAGGAAACGGAAAACTCACATTACATCCACACCAATCGGAACCTGATTTCTTCTGTAAAGATCCAATGCTTACTATTGAATCAACCATGTGCCTGTAAAAAATAGCACACCTTTTTCCCTCTTCCTTTATACGGGCTTGGGACCGTCATAGCAATTGCAATGGTGGAGTTAAAAAGGGTGTGATCAACAAAGACAATAATAATAAAGAAACTACATTCCGTAATTAAAATAAGAGCACAAACACTGTCTTTCAGAAATAAAAAAAGCCGCACAGAACAACTATGCCAAAAGGCATTTTCTTCACAAAAATACATGCACTGTCACACATGTAGCAAAAGCTGTACTATGTTCTCAAAACAAGCAAGAACTAAACCATAAGAGATTTGCTCCACAAATACAGTTAAGCATGTAACATAAGGATCACAGAAAGATAAAATCAGCCACATCATATTCATTGAGGTGATGGATGGTGTCATGCCATTTCTTGTGCTACCCTAGGTACAACATTTAACCTCTTGACCCTTGGCCGAAGGGGAAAATATGTCAACACTTCGGAAGGTTAACTCTAGGATGACTTCATCCCAGCTTGAGGATCAGTAACAGGCTTTGGTAGAAGACCAGCTGTTTTGGTAGAGTTTTCACCTGTACTCATCTACAACAAATGAGTTAAACTTCCATCAACAAGGTATTATAAGATTAAGCAGCTACCATATTAAAAATGCTTCTAAGGACAATAGTTGTTACAACACTCTTTCATCCATAGGACCTACATCAGTATACTCTGAATCTTCTCCAAGAAATGCCTCCCAACTGGCTTGGTGATTGGCATCACGTGGTTTTACCATGTACTCCATGGCATACCCGACTGCTTCATTCACGAGGTTGTCCTCCTGGATAGACCCTTCAATGTACCTTTCCTTGTTGATGTGATTTTAATTGTTGTAGAAAAAGTGGTAATAAGATTCGTTCAACTCGGACTTGTGAAGAATAATTTTTAGACTTAATTAAGAAAACTAGAAAAATCAAAATAATGTTTTGGTCAAGATTATAAAAAGCACTGAGACTCAGGATTCCACCAAATTCCATTCATGTGATTCAAATAATAATTCCAATCAATTATAGCTTAAATACTAAAAATATGGACTCTTATTCTTTGCCAAAAGTAGATTTTTGAAAAGCAATGACTGTAAATCAAAAGCATGATGTATCAAAATTACATTGACCAAGCATACATCATCAAACAATATCACACCCATTCAATAAAAATCATAAATCAATTAAAAATATATGCAAATAGTCATAAAAGAATTATTAGAATTACCACATGCGTGAAATAGGGCTTCCTCCGTCATCCCAGTGTTGGGGTTTATCTCCTCATGATGAAAACATGCTCAAAAGATAGAAACATGGCTCAGAAGGTGTTTTTATTGAAGGAAAATAATAATACAGCGAATCTGCAACGCTTTTCTGGCGTTACAGAAATCACCGTTACAATGAAGTGTTGTTTATAAACGATAACTGTGGTCTGCTGTTGAAGAACAATACTTTTATGTGACTGTTTCTCGTGTGTCTTATGTTCTTCGTGTTCTTCAGTTCTGCATCAGCAAAAACAACAACAGCAGCGGAGCCTGTAAATCTCTGATTCTCGCCTCCTCAAGCCTTCTCATCCCCCCAAACTCTCGACACCTCTTCTATATGACCCAACCAACCTATTTACATCAAAAAGACCGATTAAATCTCTCCAAAATCTTCCAAAATCTCTTCCTTTCTCTTCACGGCAAAGTTGCGGCAATTTCTTTTTTTAGGATTTCTACGCGTATATGAGCTTTCCTTTTGATTCTAAACTCTTCCTTAGATATATATCAAGCTTTGGGAAGAAAATCTTGCCTTTAGTCTCCCTGAAATT
>JAJJMB010016582.1:23638-89278 GCA_023531105.1 Papaver atlanticum | reverse complement strand
GATCTCTAGCCAATTTGGGTTCAATCCAAAGACTTTACCAGGCCTGTGTAGTCCTAAGGAGTAAACCCAATCAATTTCAGCCCTTTAATCTCCATAAAAATCGATCAAAACTCCAACCAAAAAATCTGTCCGTGAAAACCATTTTTCCCGCCAATTTTGTTTCTAAAACGTGAAGAAGTGGAGTCCCCCTATCCAGTCCCGGTCTGTGTTTTGTAGCTGCTTGGAAATGGGTTACCCCTTATCCAAAGTGAGAGTTCGAATAGAAAATGTCCTTCCAGGTGTCTTTAACAACTTTTCGATCCAATTTCGCCGCAAAAGCCTATTTCTCCAAAAACACCTACAAAGGGATAAAATACCAAAATAAGTACAAAAATGGGTACTAACAATATACACAATAGAGATGAAAATAGACACATAAATGCGTCTATCACTTGTATCAGTTTGAACATTAACATATCATTATAAAAAATATGTTTTATAAAAAATAACAAACATCACATAAGCAAGGCCAAATTCATGCTAAGAATTCCTGCATTGCACTTTCAATTGTTGACTCTACTTCATTCTTACATGCCCAGAACTCTGAATAACCGAATATCAACATATGCAAAGATTTTTTCTCTCCTAATGATATAAGAAACAAACCCAAATTATGAATAACCGAATATCAACAAACTAATTCTCAAACCCCTAATTTGAAATAGAAAAACAAACCTAATTAAAAACTTTGAACGAAAATTAAGAACCCTAATTTTTAGACAACAGATCAAACAGAACAAGAAAATAATCACAAATCCTAAAGTATCAACTAGTAAAAACACTAAACTTGAACCCCGGTGTATAGATCTGTAAGAAATAACTTACATTTTTTTATCAAATCGGAGTTAGGGTTCATAGAAATTAGGTCTGTGAATAACAGAGAAATTAGGTTAGAGACGGAGTTAGGGTATTTTTTAGAGAGGATTTGAGAAAGATTTGGGTTCTTAGTTTGAGGATTTGATAAAGACGAGAGGGTTTTTTTCTTCTTCTTCGTTACAGGATTTGAGAGAGACGAGAGGATTTGGATTTGAGAAAGAGAAATGAGTTGAGAAAGGAGAAAGAGAAAGAGAATAGGATAAGGATAACGAAGTGAAAGTAAGTAAAAGGAAAGGTTTAAAGGTTGAGGTTTGTCCATCAAAAAACATGGACGATTGACATTTTGTTTGATGTTCTCATACGGATTAACGGGAGTGTGTGAGAAGCATGTGTGTTCTTTTGAGAATTATGTGTATTTTGATAAAATCACAAACTTTCGAACCGAAAAACGACTTTCGTTGTATAAGTTTCCATATCCGGGGTCAATGACAACCGAGTATCGATTTTGTTGGGTTAAAAACTTTTGCTTTCAAAACAGATTTTCGCATTCAGATGAACTGAAGATGAAATATATCATATTTAAACATCACAGGTTCAAAGATTACAAGAGTTGGACCTGAGTTTCTCATTTGGATGAACTGAAGATTAAATTTATCAGACTTGAACATCCCAGGTTCAAAGATTACTAGAGTTGGACCTGAGTTTCTTATTCGGATGAACTAAATATGAAATTTATCAGATTTGAACATCCCAGGTTCATAGATTACTAGAGTTGGACTCGAGTTTCTCATTCGGATGATAGAAGATAAAATTTATCAGGTTTGGCAGTCCCAGGTTCAAAGATTACTAGAGTTGGACCTGAGTTTCTCATTTGGATGAACTGGATATGAAATTTATCAGATTTGAACATCCCAGGTTCAAAGATTACTAGAGTTGGACATGAGTTTCTCATTCAGATGAACTGAATATGAAATTTATAAGATTTGAACATCCCAGGTTAAAAGATTACTAGAGTTGGACATGAGTTTCTCATTCAAATGAACAGAATATGAAATTTATCAGATTTGAACATCCCAGGTTCAAAGATTACTAGAGATGGACCTGAGTTTCTCATTCGGATGAACTAAATATATCAGATTTGAACATCCCAGGTTAATAGATTACTAGAATTAGACCTTAGTTTCTCATTCGGATGAACTGAATATGAAATTTATCATATTTGAACATCATAGGTTCATAGATTACTAGAGTTGGACATTAGTTTATCATTCGGATGATAGAAGATGAAATTTATCAGATTTGACCATCCCAGGTTGAAAGATACTAGAGTTGGACCTGAGTTTCTCATTCGGATGAACTGAATATGAAATTTATCAGATTTGAACATCCCAGGTTCTTAGATTACTAGAGTTGGACCTGAGTTTTTCATTAGGATGAACTGAATATGAAATTTATTAGATTTGAACATTTATCATATTTAAACATCCCAGGTTCATAGATTACTAGAGTTGGACCTAAGTTTCTCATTCGGATGAACTGAATATGAAATTTATCAGATTTGAACATCTCAGGTTCATAGATTACTAGAGTTAGACCTGAATTTATTATTCGGATGAACTGAATATGAAATTTATCATATTTGAACTTCCCAGGTTCAAAGATTACTAGAGTTGGACTTGAGTTTCTCATTCGGATGAACTGAATATGAAATTTATCAGATTTTAACATCCCAGGTTCAAAGATTACTAGAGTTGGACATGAGTTTCTCATTCGGATTAACTGAATATGAAATTTATCAGATTTGAACATCCGAGGTTCAAAGATTACTAGAGTTGGACCTGAGTTTCTCATTCGGATGAACTGAATATGAAATTTATCATATTTGAACATCATAGGTTCATAGATTACTAGAGTTGGACATTAGTTTATCATTCGGATGATAGAAGATGAAATTTATCAGATTTGACCATCCCAGGTTGAAAGATACTAGAGTTGGACCTGAGTTTCTCATTCGGATGAACTGAATATGAAATTTATCAGATTTGAACATCCCAGGTTCAAAGATTCTAAAGTTGGACCTGAGTTTCTTATTCGGATGAACTGAATATGAAATTTATCAGATTTGAACATCCCAGGTTCATAGATTACTAGAGTTAGACCTGAGTTTTTCATTAGGATGAACTTAATATGAAATTTGTTAGATTTGAACATTTATCAGATTTGAACATCCCGGGTTCATAGATTACTAGAGTTGGACCTGAGTTTCTCATTCGGATGAGCTGAATATGAAATTTATCAGATTTGAACATCCCAGGTTCAAAGATTACTAGAGTTTGACCTGAGTTTCTCATTCAGATGAACTGAATATGAAATTTATCAGATTTGAACATCCTTTGTTCATAGATTACTAGAGTTGGACCTGAGTTTCTCATTCAGATGATAGAAGATGAAATTTACCAGATTTGAACATCCCAGGTTCCTAGATTACTAGAGTTGGACCTGAGTTTCTCATTCGGATGAACTGAATATTAAATTTATCAGATTTGAACATCCCAGATTCATAGATTACTAGAGTTGGACCTGAGTTTTTCATTCGGATGACTGAATATGAAATTTATCAAATTTGAACATCCCAGGTTCAAAGATTACTAGAGTTGGACCTGAGTTTCTCATTCAGATGAACTGAATATGAAATTTATCAGATTTGAACATCCCAGGTTCCTAGATTACTAGAGTTGGACCTGAGTTTCTCATTCGGATGATAGAAGATGAAATTTATCAGATTTGAACATCCCAGGTTCAAAGATTACTAGAGTTTGACCTGAGTTTCTCATTCAGATGAACTGAATATGAAATTTATCAGATTTGAACATCCTAGGTTCATAGATTACTACATTTGGACCTGAGTTTCTCATTCGGATGATAGAAGATGAGATTTACCAGATTTGAACATCCCAGGTTCACAGATTACTAAAGTTGGACCTGAGTTTCTCATTCGGATGAACTGAATATGAAATTTATCAGATTTGAACATCCCAGGTTCATAGATTACTAGAGTTGGACCTGAGTTTTTCATTCGGATGACTGAATATGAAATTTATCAAATTTGAACATCCCAGGTTCAAAGATTACTAAAGTTGGACCTGAGTTTCTCATTCAGATGAACTGAATATGAAATTTATCAGATTTGAACATCCCAGGTTCATAGATTACTAGAGTTGGACCTGAGTTTCTCATTCGGATTATAGAAGATGAAATTTATCAGATTTGAACATCCCAGGTTCATAGATTACTAAAGTCAAACCTGAGTTTTTCATTCTGATGAACTTAATATGAAATTTATCAGATTTTAACATCCCAGGTTCATAGATTACTAGTGTTAGACATGAGTTTCTCATTCGGATGAACTTAAGATAGAATATATCTTATTTTTACACGTCGGGTTCAGAGATTACTAGAGTTAGACCTGAGTTTCTTATTCAGATGAACTTAAGATGGAATATAACTGATTTTTACATGTAGGGTTCAGAGATTACTAGAGATAGACCTGAGTTTCTCATTCAGATGAACTTAAGATGGAATATATCTGATTTTTACATGTCGGGTTCAGAGATTACTAGAGTTAGACCTGAGTTTCTAATTCGGATGAACTTAAGATGGAATATATCTGATTTTAACATGTCGGAATAATTGTATCAAATATTCAGGAGACTGTGAAAATGACCAGACTACCCTTAATGGAAATAAGTGTATTAAATATCCCGGATACTGTGAAAATAACCAAACTACCCTTACCGGAAATATATGTATTAAATATCCCAGATACTATGAAATGACCAAACTACCCTTACCGGAAATAACCCGGAAACATTTAAAATTACCAGATTACCCTTACCATAAATAAGTGCGGAAGATATTCCAGATACTGATAAAATGACTATTTTACCCCTTGCCTAAAAGTTAGTGAAATTTTTCCACTGATTTGAATTTTTTAAAATGACCATTTTTCCCCTAGACCAAAATTCTACCTAAGATGATTATTTTCTAAAATTTCGATCCTCCGACTGGTAAAGAACGAGAATATTTTGACGAAATATACAAAATTTACACGAAATTTAAAAGACCGTTGTCCAAAATTATGTCAAAATTTACACCATATTACCCTTACCGGAATAAGTGCACCAAATATTCCGAAGACTGTGAATATGACAAGATTACCTTCGAATTCATCACAATTGGAAATGTTATTATGTTCATCAAATAAGAAATGACCATATTACCCTTATCGATACCACTACCTATATATCTAGGTTTTCTAGATTACAAAACTTAAAACACTGAACCACCCGGCCAACAGCGAAGTTGTGTAGTGAACCATGCTTAATTTTATCCATTATCTTATTTATCGCACCATTTTACAGCTAAATACACCCAAACAAACTGTGTTCTTTTTATCTGCTCGTCACTTCTCTGCAATTCCTTCTCTGAATGATGGGAGTAGTGACCATGTGATGGTTCCGTCCACTATCAAATCCGATGAATCAAGATTCTGCAAGCTCCTCTTTTTCCCATCGTTTCTGGAACACCGTCTGCACCTTGCTGAGACATTAGGAGAAAAAAAATGTATGCATCACCAGTCCGTACACAAGGAAGACATAGTTTAATGCAGGGAACAAAATCACACATTGGTAACAAACACACACACATCAGATAGCTTTATAGGACAACATTCAAGTGAGTTCAAGATAGAGCTACACTAGCAAGTATGTGCACATTTGAGCCAAAAATAAACATCTGATCAAGTCAGATACTCTTAAGAGCGAAAAAATTATCTCAATGTCAGTTGGATAAGAGTTATAGGACACGTTAAGTTTAAATGAGCTACAGAACAGTTTCAAGAACTAAGATTATTTATCTAAAGCATATCTCCTAGGCCATGCCAACTTGTTGTTTGGATCGAAAAGTAAAACTAAAACCTCGTCAAAAACCTTAAGAGCATCTTTGAATTCTTTCTTCTTCTCATATATGCATTACCTAACTTCTGAATAAACATACTGAACTATACACCCATCCTAATATTCAATATCCCCAACTTTGTTGGCAATGTTGTGACTCAAAATCTATCACGTAATTCATCGGTGATGTACAAAATGCAGAGAACACTGACAGTTACAAGAGTGACAATGGGGTAGTTCTTCATAGGAAAATGATGATAAGTATATGCACGTACCATAAGAATCAGCATCGATTATATTACAGATTAGTCTACCACCTGCAGTAACATTGGTGAAGAGTTATGTGCACTCTTTTGGAATGGCATCACAAAGATACTCCACCATCTCCTTTTGTTTATGTACGGAAAGATTTGCTGCAGCAAACACTAAAATTTTAAAACAACATGAGATAAAAGAAATTGGAACGCAATCGTACATTAGAGACCATCCATTATCTGTGAACATTTTATCAACAGGTGCTAACATATTACACTGTTTCACAAAATGTTAACAAACAGCTTGACAAAAGCTGAATTATCCTGTCAAAAAACTAAATTAGTCAAAATAATTTCATCTGTTGTATATCCATGTTAACTTATTGTAATCCGAATTCAATTCGGGAGCTTACGGTACCAAATGTTACACATTGTTGGCACTGAACGAAACCTAACGGGGATCAACATGACCATGACACTATAACCATACTTCTTAAACTACAACTATGTGAAAATATGAGCTAATAAGTGAACAAATTTCATTCCAGGTTCATCAAAAGAATGGCTTGGGAAATATTCAAATACCTCGCTCAAGCGAAATCAAAATTTTCAGGTAAGAATCAAGTGCACAACATAACTTGTTCAAGAGCAATAAACGAAGAAACGCCAGGAAACCAATTCTTACAAGCTAAAGGAATAAACTAGCACTCTTCTAAAACAAAAGAGTGACCAGCATATCATTTTCGTACCCAAAGACCGTAAAGAACGCAAACCTAATTCTGGATTAAAACTGCAAGGTGCTTGCCAAGATTTAACGGGATTGATATAAAGGAATTCATGTACGTATGGTGAAGAAGTTCAAATCTAGACAATTTCAGTTGTTAAAACCTCAAATTTCCTAGAATTACCTCAACCCTTCAAGCATTAATAATGTTTTTGACATTACCAACCTTACACACCTCAACAAAATGTATGCTGGTTTAACACTCCCACAAATTGAGTAACATGTGCAATGCCTAATTTTGTCAAGGCATGTTAGTGTGATCATCTTACATGTCGTATAAGACTCCCACTGGACATCCCTCTTTAGAACCTATAAAAACAGAATACAATACTTAGAAACTTCATTAGCTTCATATGAAGCTTTTACCTGCAACACCAGTCAACAAAAAAATCAAATATTGAAGCCTAGTTAACTTCATTTCGATGCAAAAAAAAAAAAACGACATTCTAGCTATTTCCGTTATGTCCTAGTTAAATACATCCTCGTCATCACTAGTTCTTCTAATACATCAACTAATGCAAGCACTATGTTCTCTACTGGGAACTTCAATGCAACAATTGAAAAAGCAGGGGTCTAACAACCTCACCCAATATTTCGCTTAGTAATCTGTATGGACTAACTCCAATATACTTTTAAGAGAATCAACTAGACAGTCAGACTCAACCTTAATAAAAAGTATATCAAAGAGTTATATCTCAATTTCTCGATTCAATCCTTACTCAAACAAATAGAAATCTGCGAGCCTGATTGAATATAAGAGAAATAACTTGAACGGTACCAAAGACCAATGTTCAAGGATCAATCAATTTCAATCAACAACCAAAGGTTGGATTTACCAATTGATCGATTCAACGCACAACCTGTGATATTTCAATTATATAACAAAATATAATGCGGAAAAGAAATAACACAAACACTAGAAGTTTCGTTAACGAGGAAACCGCAAATGCAGAAAAACCCCGGGACCTAGTCCAGATTGAACACACATTGTATTAAGCCGCTACAGACACTAGCCTACTACAAACTAACTTCGGTCTGGACTGTAGTTGAACCCCAATCAATCTCACACTGATCCAAGGTACAGTTACGCTCCTTACGTCTCTGATCCCAGCAGGATACTACGCACTTGATTCCCTTAGCTGATCTCACCCACAACTAAGAGTTGCTACGACCCAAAGTCGAAGACTTTAATAGACAAATCGGTATCACACAGAAAAGTCTACAGGAATAGATAAATCTGTCTCCCACAGAAATACCTACAAGTTTTGTTCCGTCTTTTGATAAATCAAGGTGAACAGGAACCAATCGATAACCCGGACTTATATTCCCGAAGAACAGCTTAGAATTATCAATCACCTCACAATAATCTTAATTGACTAGCGAAACAAGATATTGTGGAATCACAAACGATGAGACGAAGATGTTTGTGACTACTTTTCTATCTTGCCTATCGGAGAAATTAATCTCAAGCCAATCTTACGATTGCACTCAATCACGATAGAAACAACAAGATCAGATCACGCAACTACAGAGAAAATAGTTGGGTCTGGCTTCACAATCCCAATGAAGTCTTTAAGTCGTTAACCTACAGGGTCTCGGTAGAAACCAAAGGTTAAAGGAGAATCGACTCTAGCTTATACAACTAGTATCACATAGGAGGTGTGGGGATTAGGTTTCCCAGTTGCTAAAGTTCTCCTTTATATAGTCTCCAAATCAAGGTTTGCAATCTAAGTTACCTTGGTAACAAAGCATTCAATATCCACCGTTAGATGAAAACCTGATTAGATTCAAGCTAATATCTTTCAACCGTTAGATCAAACTTAGGTTGTTATACAAAAATGAAATATACTTCATTTAGGTTTGAGTAACCGTACCTAAACGTGTACACCTAGTTGGTTCAACAGTAGTTAACCAATGGTTAGCCATATGAGCACTTTCATATAAAACTTATTCATCTTCACCATAACTAGTTCAAATGACTCAAAAGAACTAGTTAGAGAGTTGTTCAATTGCTTAGATATCATAAAAGTATATAAGACACAATCGAAGCAAAAACAATTTTGATTCACTCGAATCGATTCATGAACATTATAGCTACGGTTTGCAAAGATTGCATTTCTTAGTTTATATATGTTTTAGTTCACGAATAAACCGTTTTTAGAAAATAACCCACTCAAGTATGCATACCGGTACGCATACTTAAGTCCCCGGATTGAGCTTGTTTTCAGTTCACAAACTCCAGCAGAAATTCACGGGATGTGAACTTCCGGCAGTACGCGAACGGGTACGCGGACTTAGCTTCCGGACATCCTAAACCAGCAAAGTACGCATACTTTGGTTCAAGGATTTTGGACTTACACAAGTATGAGTTCACATACAATGTTTAAATCCATTCAAGGTTATATATTCTAAACTCTCATTTCAATCATTAAAACATTCTTAGAGGATGTTAAATAGAGGTTATTCACACACTATTTTTCATCAAAGAGATTTTCAAGATATTGAAATAATCAACATGACTTTCGTCATATGTAAAGATGAACTTGGCCAAAGCGAAAGTTTACCAACACATATTTCGAGAAATAGATAAGCGAGATAAACTCGGCTTGAAATAGCAAATGTGTATAATCGAAGTCTATATAGCAATACGACTTTTGTCTCAAGATAGGAGATAGAATAGATAGACTTTTGAGTGATAGATAAGTTCAAGTCTCCACATACCTTTTTGTCGATGAAGATCCACCAGTTTCTTGAGTAGTTCTTCGTCTTTGCATGATGAACGTCGTGGAGTCTAGAGCTCAACTACACTTACTATTCTAGTCCGAGACTTAGATATAAATAGACTAGAAATCAAGATTTATAGTTTTGGCAACTAAACTTGACAACAAGCTTGAGATAACAACGCTTGCGAGTTTGACCGAGTAGTGCTCTAACAGCAATAACAATGCCTGCTAGTGTACTCTATGGCTCCAATTTTGTAGAACAAAATTTGCAGGAAAACACACCATTATAATATTCATAGCCCTGGCGTATGATCGACATATACGCATATACCTTTAGGCCTTTACAAAATCTCACTCGGAGAAAAAAACAGAGCAGATAAGGATGAGTGTAGTCATCCTCCTCTAACTAATATCCACATGAATGATGTATATAACATTATCACAGACTATGTAACTATAACAGAAACAAGTATTCAGATATTAGAAGATTACCATCCCAACCAAAAGGAGCAGGCTCCTTTTCCTATTTTTGTATTTTGACTCCACAACCTCTTGTGTATCAAGCATGTATTCCTTTTTCGTATCCAAGCCATTCGAATCCATTTGCAATTTTTCCTTTCCTATCCTCCATCCATTTCTGTTTAGAAATGCCCCTCGTCTCTTGAGGAGCTTCAAAAAAAAATTCTTCTCAGCTACCATGGTAGTCTGGTTTGCTTTCCTTGCCTCATTTTGCGAGAATGCAATATAAGTATGAAAATTCGTAATAAAAACCAAAATTGGAAAGAAGCTCACACTAATACATTACGAAAATCACAAATACAATTCCTGCAGAAGTTACATACCCTGCACTACGAGAAATTTTACGAATCTATGACTACATTAAATATCACGAAAAAGGAATCAGTTTGATGTGTTTAGTAAAGAAGAGGAAAATCAAACCATGCTCATAAGGAAAACAAAAAAAGAGCAGCTAGCCTAGTGGAATCGAACTATATATAAACAACTTGTACATATATATTTGCACCAGCTGATTCTTAAGGATCCAAAGTGACATTAACAACTAACCTAAAGTCTGATATCAATTTTAAATATTTTAACTCATAGAAAAATATCATAAATGTTCATACCATGAACATAACCAAACCCAAAACTGAGCAATTTCTTAAGCAATTGAATTACCCATTCAAATTAAAAACATGGTGTCACAGATTCACTTAAAGATGTTAAGAGTGTGATTTTAATTTCCAATGTATGTAATTCCTTTCCAAGAAATTGCAATCTATTCCAATAAAGGTTAGGTCTTTGTTTCTGTGATTCCTTTCAAAGATAATGTCAAACTTAATTTGCACAACTAGCACTCCATCCCCAACAACAAAAGCATGATAGTATGAGAATCAACCAAATCAAATCAAAGAACCATAAAAAGGAAAATCTCCAAACTTTGCCCCAATTTTGGAAACCCCTAATTAATCAAATCAGAGAACGAAAAAGAAAATCAAATCAGAGTCTAAACCAATTCATACAGTTCAAGTAATTATGAATTCGTTAAGAATCACGTACCTCATCGAAGAACAAGAAAACCCAACGAATTCGAGATCTCATCTTCTTCATCGTGGTGCATAGTTTGAGTTATATTGATTGAAATAAATATCTAGGTCATATTAATCGAGGTGCAAGCATCATTATTTATCTTGAATTTCAGGAATTGAAGATGAAATTTGAGGTGTTAATGGCGGACTCGTATCTGGTACGAGAGAAGAAACGAGTTTTCCAGAGACAGAAGTTGAAATATGTTCTAACTTCTAAGTCTTTGGTTTGGTCAAGTCTTCCAGATCTTGTAAAGTTCGAGTCTTTTGTTGATTTTAATTTAGAAAATAAATAAAACATATTTTGATTTTCAAAATCTAATGCAACTGTAATTTTATCTAAATGTGGCCATTAAAGAGACAAAAAGAGTTACTAAGTTTGGGTTTGTTTTTGGGTAGAATGTATATTGGGTGAAATATAAATTTAGATTATAAGTGTCACTATACGTAAAATCATCAACAAATATTTTTGTTACTTAATAAAATTTAATAATATTTCTAATGTCTATCACTATTACAGAATTTATCAATAGTTATAATTGTTGTAGGATTTATTACAGGTGTATCAGTTACTAAAAAAGAAACTGTGACAACTTACACTATGACAAAATTCCTGATTTGGTGTAGTGGAAGTCTGCAAAGCAGACGTGTATTTAGTTGGTCAATCGTTGACTTGGCTAGACCGTGAGTCTTAGCTTGATGAGTCGAGCATAACTCTCAATGATGAATGTGACATGTTCTATGACTCATCATTATGATGAACTGAATATCAGGTGTTTGCTGAGACAACACTGATGCTTAGACATTCAGTCTGATGAGATTGCAGGTTCGATCATGGACCAATATGTATTTTGATGTGTCAAGCGTTGGACAAAAAATCAGATATTGCATTGTTATTATAAAATACTCATCCTGATCCACCTTGTCATAAGTCCTCGAATGACGAAGTGGAAAAACCATAATATTAAAATATTTATAAATATTGGATGATCAACCAATTGGATAGTCGACATGTTTTTAACAGAACATTAAAATATTTGATTAGAATATTGATCAATATGAAAATTCATGATGTTCAGACCTAATTAGGATTATGCTCAGATGAAACCCTAATTTAGGAAGTGATGGATCCAGGAGATGGAGGATCGTCTAATATGAGTAGAGAGGCCGATTGACCAATGGGTATGAGACTGGCCATTGGTATGGTGAGACCGGCTAGGAGGTGGAAGATTTTTCAACAGGAGGATTCATAATATGGAGGATTAATCGCATGGAGGATTAATCAAATAATCTATTAATAAAAACTCCATCTGTTTCAAAAAAGACTGTCCTCTATTCAATTTTGGTATGTTTCAAAATTGTGTCCAGCTTCTGTTTATAGTCATATTTTTCCAATGAACTCTCTAATATACCCTTAAAAATTTTATTTTCATATATTCATTTTTAACATGATCCGATCTAAAATATTAAATAAATTTGTATAATTAAGGAAACAAATATATCCTTCATTCCTTTTAAGAAAATATATATTCGGCTCCAAAAATTAAATTCCTTATAAAGTTTGTATACTCTATAAATTCAATATCTTTTAATTTTCCTTTTATATTTCGTATTTATAATCCTCTTACAATTTTAGGTAATTTTTAGTGCTACCACTTTTATTAAAATAAAATAGGTAAGTAACTAAGGGTAATCAAGTAAAAGACCGTGGTCTCCTTAATATTTTGACAAAGTCAAAGCGGACAGTCTTTTTGAAACGAAGGGAGTAGGTGGGACCTGCCGGCTAGGGCCGGTTATGGTGATGCACGTGTCACCATGTCAACGGTTGTCCACTTTGAGAATTTTAGTATTTTTGGTGTTTATTCGAGCATTATTTTGTGTTTTCAGAAGAGTTTGATCTTAAATGAAACTCTTGATTTTGCTCGAATGAGAAAGTATAATTTTGACTCAACGACAATTTTTAGAAATATAATAATATTTAAATATATCACATGGTGTAAAGACCTAATGATTGTGGGACTACTTGCTTTGTTAACCTTACGGTGAATTGAGCAAGATATGGAAAATCAAGAGTTTGCTTGAATGAGGAAGACATGAATTGAGGAAGTCATGGATTAAGGAAGTAATAATGAAATAAAATAAAATAATAAAAGGGAGGGGACCGGCCGCTGCACCAATGGCATAGCTAGTCGGCTGGCCAGTGGGCCAGGTCCCGTACCTCGTGTTTTTTTTACTATTTTATTATTTTCTCTCTCCTCATTTGATGAATTATCCATATGCTCGTTTATCCATGTTTTTGGATGCTCGTTCGAGCATTAATACTAACTACACTCGTGCCATTTTCTCGGGGATTACTCCATGGTGGCCCGTATGCCTGAAAGGGAAATACTCATCACTGATCCATGGAATTCGGCCGCAAATTGAAGTAATAAAATATTATGGTGAAAATATAATATTTTATAAGAATTAAATTGATGAATATAACACTAATTGATTAATTAGTCGCTCTATACTAGCAGGAAATCTATATAGGAGCATTAAATTGATTCGCGAATCGAGGTGCGATATGGTAGAAGCATCATACTCATTTTGAATATTTATTCTGCACAGTCAGGGAACACCTTGAGGGGAATTTCCACCAACACCAGTGACATTCTGAAGACATTATCTCTCTATACTAGTGGTAAATCCATCTAGGAGCCATCTAATATTAATATTCTATACAGAAGCGAATACTGAGTTGCACAGTATAAATGATGAAATCTGCTGAATATTGAAAGTTCATCAGAGAGATTCTAATATTGTCGTTGCATATTTATGCTATGAAGAAGATACATGATCATTCAGAGATCGTAACAAGAGGTTTCATGTCTAAATCATAAAATATGAATTTCATATATTCGTCTGAAGCCGGGTCAGAGATATACAAAATTATCATTTTAAATTTTTAGCCTTCGTCAAAAATCCACCATCAACAACCCCAATTTAAGGTGGTGGCATTTTGGTACCCCGATTCCTGAGGCAAGGTTCGTCGGAATAAATATTGGTAATGGTTTGTCCTTTCTTAACGCCGAGGTCTTTTTAGCACAACTGCCCCAGAGTTGGCAGAAAACTCTGCAGTTAAACATGCTCGGGCAAGGAATAATCTAGGGATAGGTGATCTCCTGGGAAGCTGATGCTAGATGATCGCAACGGTGCTTGTTAAAAACCCTACATTGCCGGATAATTGCAGTGGCCAAGTGGGAACAATATCAGTGAGGGGTCGGGTCATTACACAGATATAACTTAGATTGCTTTATACCTTTTAAAATCACAGCTGAAAACTTACTTTCAAGTATTATTAAGACTTTTTGTATTAATGGTGTATTTGAGCTTGTCAATGGTAAATTTAAGGCTTTCCCATATGAATGTGGTATTATTGTAGCATGCTCTTGTCCTAACACACTTCATGAAAACGATATAGTAAAGATTAAACATAGACATGTTACACATATGGATAACACTACAGATTTCTAAGCTTCTTTACCCAAACGTTTGAATTAAGTAATTTCTTATAGCTTTGTACATTATAAACAGGACGCCATCTAAAATCCCTCATGCAAATCACCTTATGAAATTTTATGTGAAAGAAAACCAGATTATTGTTACTTCAAATCCGTCGGATGTGCTTGTTATCCTAGTCCAGCGTCTTACAGAAAGAACAAATTGAATCCTAAATCCACTCTGTGCATATTTCATGGATACTTCAACCGTTTTCGTAATGGCTATAAATATTTTGATGCAACACAGAACAAGGTGTTTATTTTAAGACGTGTAGTCTTTGAAGAATCCATTTTTCCTTGTGCTCAATCTATTTTGAATTCGAAGAAGGACAATTCTGAAATTATTAATTCAGCTCCCATTGCAATACCAGATTTAGTTATTTTTGCAGTTTCATATTTTCTAATTCTAAAAGGATATTACCACTTTATATATACTTAATCTGATTCTTAAATTGAATCCAGTGCAATTCCAAATAAAAAATTTCTCCTTTGAAACTTATGCACACTAAACAAATTGAACCTCTTCGACCTTTACAATCAACTGTATCTTTTGAAATTACTATTTCCCTCTGATTTAAACCTGCAAGGGTATCAAGGTCTAAGAATGAGATAACTAAGACAAAAACTCTTCCTACAAACTTTGTGTCTCATTTTAGCATCGAACACCCACTACATATAGCTTTTATTATTGTTCTCTCTACTCCAATGGAGAATAAGACCTTTAATTCTGCTGTGAAAGATGATATATGGTTATTATTGAAGAATGAAGAATTTACTGTTATTCAGAAGAACCATACTTGGGAATTAGTTCCCTACAATCCTAAAATGAATGTGTTTGGATGTTAATTAGTGGGTTTACAAAGTCAAATTGAAGGTTCATGGCTCTGTAGAATGGTTCAAAGCAAGATTAGTAGCTAAGGAATATTACCAAGAATAAAAACTGATTTTAGTGAGACCTTCAATCTTGTTGTAAAAGCAACTACAATCAAGATTGTTCAAGTTCTTAGACTAATAATTGGGTTAAAAAGCAACTTGATATTTTTAATGTTTTTTTGCAAAGAAAATTAGATGAAAATATTTACATGAGTTACCTCATGGTTTTGTGGATTCTCAAAATCCTTGTTTTGTCTGTCATCTCAAAAAATTCCTATATGGGCTCGAAAAAGCTCGTAGAGCTTGGTTTGATAAGTTCGACAATTTTCTTCTTGCAAATGGTTTTATATGGTCCATATCAAATAATTCAATGATTTTCTATGCTACTCGTGCAGTTTGCTTAGTTCTTCTATTTTATATACATGATATTACCTTTACATAGTAGAAAATGTTTAATCATTATTTCAAGTTTTAGTTAATCAACTGACATGTAGACTGTTGGATAATATTTTGTTATAACAAAATCCTTTCGGTTGCAAGTACATCGAGTATGTTGCTCTCTGACTCAGAGCTATCTTGTTTTAGCTTGCCTTTAAAAACCAATGTCTAAAGTCTGTATCTTTCAAATTTTTCAATTAATAGAAACATATTTTCTCGAGTGGAAGGCAGACAGAATACTAATTTTATCTAATTGCAATATTGCATGCAGTAAGGATTGGAGCATTGGAAAACCAGAGTTTTAACATCATGCCTCATCTTTGATACGTTTTCCCTACAATTTCCATAGAATATTAATATTTGACGGATTCACATATTTGGTTGCCACTTGAAAAGGAATCCAAGAGTAAAAAAGTTTCACCAGGGATTAAAAAAATAGTTTGATAAGAAGCTTTTGGCCATGTCCCATTTTATCCATTTTTATTTTATTTTACATGAGTTAGAACATGATCTTAATAACAGAACCTGAGTGTAATTTTTCTATTATAGTTAGAAGACTACTGATTTCGGAAAATTACTTTATACAAGAATTAAAACTAAAGTTAACTATCACATAACATCATATAGTGATTTAGTGTATCATTCCTTCTCAAAATACAAAAAAACAAAAGAACTCTAGGTTTATTTCTGGAGAAATCTCGAAGTTTTCACCAAAAGATACAAAAACATAGACCCCACTTTTCCATGTACCAATTCCAATACTAGAACAACCGATATAGACCGTTAGATTATTTTTCTGGAGATTTCTGAGAAATCATCGTTTGTTTGTTTTTTTAAGCATGAAGATATTATAAAGATTAAGCGGCAATTACACGGGGGTAAGTAATACCCAAGGAATCATCCATTACAATTTGATTGATGCACGGAGGGACTGTATGGTCCCAAAATAAAGTTGTAAGGTTCCCTAATTGGTCGTTGTCTGCTGCAAGATTGGCTAGTCCGTCCGCCACTTGATTGCCTTATCTGTAGTTGTGGTTGACAGTGCAGTGAGGGATCTGACTCATGATTTGTTTGGTTTCAGAGATCATTCCTGAGATGTACCAAGGAGGCTCGGCGTCTGAGGTTAAGAATCGAAACAGGTTTTCCGAATCATTTTCGAATTGAACCTTTGGCCAGCTTCATTCGTTTGTCGTCCTAGTCGCTATGAGCATTGCCGAAGACTCAGCTGTGAGGGCGTTGGTAATTCCTAGTGGTTGTGCAACGGCTACTAAGGTGTTGGCATAAGCATCCCTGCAGATGAAACCCTCTCCAGCTATTCCGGGGTGTCCTCGCGCTGCTCCATCTGTATTGATCTTGATCCAGTCAAGATTAGGTTTGATCCATCCTATGAAGATTGTAGTAGACGTTCATTCCCCATTTCTTGGGTTTGCGGGTGCTGGTATTCCAGGTAGCACGGGAGGGAGGTTCTCTTGCGCCCAAGAGAACTCTTGTTGAAGAGAGAGAGCCATCTGGGCGATGTTACTCGGATTTGGTTGCCTTTATCAATAAATGTAATCATTCCTAGCTATCCATAAAGACTAGAAAAGGAAACAAAAGGCTGTTTTGATAGAGTGATGAGTTTTCAATTGTAAAATTTGTGTGATTGTCATTTGGGGATTTGGAAAGTTTGGATTTTGGTTGAGTGAGTGGGGAGTCTTGTGAGGAGAATGTTCCAGGAGGTCACAGCCATTTGACAATAAAGGAGAATGTGGCCAGCAGATTCTGGACCCGTGCTGCATTGTGGACAAATGTCGGTATTGATGAGGTGGATATGGTTTAGAATGGTGAGTGGAAATGGTTTAGGTTGTTTTGTCGGTATTGAGTGAGTGGAAATCATGGTGTGTTTAGCACCACTGCAAAATAAAATAAAATAAAAATAAAAAGTAAAATTAAAGATAAATCTAGTTTTTCTAAGTTACACTTGGCCCGATCTTTTGTCCTCTCAAACGCCAGTTTTTGGCCATTGAACCAGCCTGAACGTAGGTGCATGTATGTCGCCTTAAGTGCCAGTTAAGAGTAATTTTGCTTTACACTAAGTGCCAGTCATGGAATCCATAGCTGAGCTTTATGCAACACAAGAAACATAGATAGGGTGCATGTTGGTGCATGTTGGCTAGGCAATCCACTGCTGTATCCCGTTATAGAAAGATGCCAATTTTAGTAATCTTCACTGGATAAGTACGAGCTCATTGCTTTACACTAAGTGCCAGTTAAGAGTAATTACTTAAATCACTTCCCTTGAGAGTGACTTATAGCCATAGCCAGCTAGCTTAAAAAGGGTTATCCTTAATTAAATCATTGTTAATTAGTACCCCCAACTTTCTTTGAAACTTAAGGCTGGAGTCAAGGATCTTATTTTGATTACTTAGTGGTAATGGCATTTTTAGAATACTAAACTAGTGGTTTTGCTGCTTCTTCAATCGATCCAAACCTTAAATCACCTCTTCATTCAAAGGATGAGGACCACTTTGAAATTGAATAACTCTTTTAACTTTAAGTCTACTCAAACAGTCAATTAAAAACAGTTTATTTCCTTTTCGGTCTACTGATTAAATATTTAATTAACTCTCTTAATTAAATACTAGTTAATTTCATTAAAAGTTTAGACGTATGTATTACGTATATGTGCCAACATTAAGGCTTACTCTGAACATGACTATGTAACTTAATCCCGTTGACATTTCCTCACTGATGGTTTAAATTCAAATTGTAAATATCAGCAATTAATAATTTAATTTTTTATCGAAAGACAGAGATACTGTGAAAAGAGGAATTTTACAGAGGCCTATCAGAGGTATAAGAAAATAAAACGTCCCAATTCTCGACTGAATTAGTAGAATTTACATGAACTTTGTTGCCGGAAGCAGCTGCCGACTGATTATTGAGCTTCAAAGTTCAAACTCCAAGGCTTGGGGATTGGGGTCAGTCTTGGAATAGTGATTATACCGACATATGTCTTAAATGTGAGCGTATAACTAACTAATTAAATTTAGTTGACCTGGTTTCAAAGTTATTGGTTGAGGTACACCGTACATGGTACAGTACGATCATCATTCCTCCTGATCCAAGCTGTAATAGCTACGTTGTTTAAGCCACGTAGAATGTGGGTACGGTCGTTTGTGTGCGCTGTTTATGCATGTGTGGGGTTGGGTGTCCGGTAGGATTACGGCAGTTCTGGTGGATGTTTGTTTGGGGAATCTTTATGATGGTGTTTGGGGTTTTTGACTTCAGAATTTGGAGTTGTAACCCAGGCACCGAGGCACCAGCTAAATATTTTGAAGCCAATTTTTTTATTTTATCGGTCAACAGGAAAGGATTCATTGAAGAAAAAAAATACTTAAGAGGTATCTCAACCCAATAAATACAACCGACACAAAAAAAAATACCGATTTTTGGATTCGATCACCCAAAAAAATGAAAAAGAACAGAGAGCCAAGTGAGAACAATAAAAAGCAAACACCAAACGACTTATATCCAACCCAAAGAGGCCAATAGAATTACGAGTCCCATAAAGCTATCACCAGTGGCGGAGCCAAGAATTATTAGTTGAGGGGACAAATGTATATGGTAAAAAATGGTATCCCTTAAAAATATGCGGCCGAAGGACGCCTGAAATTTTTGGACGATTTTGTTATTAGATTTATGGTATTCATCATACACCATCAAAAAGTTTGATACTCATAAGCAAGTTTTAATACCAATCACACCCATCACTAATGTTTTTAAGACAATTTATAAGACTTGTGTGAGTAATCTTTCAATCTAGGCTTATATTCGTTCATTTTGTATAAACCAAAGGGGGGACAAATCTTAAAAACACCTAAAAATCAAAGGCTCATTTTCTAGTTTTGGGATTCTCCCTAGTCCTAATGTGGCTCCGCCACTGTCTATCACCATGTTAGCCGTCAAGCCCAACATTTTAGTGTTTGACTCCACCCAAAAATAAGCTTGAATCTTAATATCTCGAATTAGATGTAAGCCAAAATTAATGCAAGATTAGTGAAGGTACTTTTGAGGAATCAAATAAGGTCAAACAAAGTCATCTCAGATTCAATTTGAAGCTGCTACATGTTCTTAAGTTTTGCCCCCAAACTTTTTTCTCATTAAGATTTAGATATTAGTATCAATCTAAATCCAAAATATAGGAATGACAAAATCTGGCTTCCAAAAAAAAATGAAAGAAGAAACTATAGACTCTATCGGAAATGATGGTGGGTATCACTTGTAAGCAATGGATAAACAATGATTGAGCGACAGACAAATCATGGGAGAAAACTTAAAGGGCATAACTTGGGGGCAGTTAACCCCAACCTGGCTAAACTACTGAACTTGTGAATGCAACAGCAGCTAATAAACTTACACTGGCCTCAAAGGGGATTGGAATGGTCATCTAGTGGGGGGCATTAACCTGTGCATAGACAATTTTCTGCATAAACAAAATGCAAGTTGGAATCCGGGTAATGTAAGTGAAGCTAGGGACCATTTCTTATGCGCGTTGACATATATGATTGGGTAGTATAATTATATTCATGCTATTACAAACTCAGTCAACTTGACTAAGAGTCTAAGACTATACAAGAAAACTTAAGATACAGTTCAAAAAATAGAAAGTCAGCACCCAAATCCAATCCCGAATTTAGAAACTATCTCTCAACCACACAACTGCACAGCTAGTACTGTACGTAGAATTTAAGAAGAAAAAAACAAATCAACAAATGATAAAAGCGAATGAAGTTTCCCTACAACAATAAGGAAAATGCTCGGAACCAAAAACCAAAAAGAGTCGGATATCAGATAAGCTTATAATTTGAGGTAGGGACTAGGCGGGACTTTACAACTATACACTAGTTAAGTGGTGGGACGAGTTATAAAAAGTCAGCATATGTCGTTATACTAGAATTAGTCTTTGTAGTATTACCTTTTAATCTTTAATTCATATATAAAACCGGAAACTAGTTAAAGAGATTTCTGTGTGTTTGCTGTTTTTCGTCCCTACCATGCCCCAACATTTCCCCTATAAATACTTAATTGAATTCCCTCTCTTTTCATTCATCAACAACAACAACATCTCCTCCTCCCTTTCTCCGAAGCTTTTTTTCAATTCTCATCAAATCATTTGCTTCCCACGTTTCTAATTTCAAAAATGGGGTGTAAAGTTATGGAAACAAAACCAGAGGTTGATATTTCATCAAAAAGTATGAAGAAATATAACAAAGGAGTTAGACATTTAGCTGAAAATGGAATTTCTAAAGTTCCTAAGAAATACATATTTCCTGCTTCTCAAAGGAACAATGAAAAGAAAGATCAACTAGTGCCCAGTTTATCTGGTTTGAATGTTAAGCTGCCCATCATCGATTTTGCTGAATTACAAGGTCCTAATCGACTCGCAGTTCTTGATTCTCTTACCAAAGCTTGTGAGGATTATGGGTTTTTTCAGGTACAGCTCGAATGAACTCTCCGCTGATTCGTTTAATCACTTAATTTGGATGAATTAAGCTGTTAATTTTTGGATTAAGTACTAATGGGTTTGATTAATGTTAATTTGCAGGTGATAAACCATGGCATTTCTACTGATACAATTAGAGAAATGATCGACGTAAGTCGAAGATTTTTCCAGCAACCTATGGAAGAGAGATCAAAGTTTATGACTACTGATGTTCGAGCACCAGTTCGTTACGGAACTAGTTTCAATCAAAGTCAAGATAGTGTGTTCTGTTGGAGAGATTTCTTGAAACTTAATTGTCATTCCATGGATGAATCTCTTCCTCATTGGCCTACTTCTCCTTCAGATTTCAGGTATGTTGATTACATCATTAATTCATGTTTAGTAATCACTAATTGATGATCATCACAAATATAAATGCTAATAGTGATTTCTTTTGTTAACAGGGATTCCATATTTGAGTATGCCAAAGAAAACAGGTTCTTGTTTCTCAAGATCATGGAAGCCATTACAGAGAGCCTAGGAATAGTTCCCAAGACAACGGGAAACGACAACAATGATGCATTAAAGGATTTTGTTTCAAAAGAATTCGAAGACGGAAGCCATATGATGGTTGTTAACTGTTACCCATCTTGTCCACAACCGGATCTAACACTCGGTATGCCACCACATTCCGATTACGGCTTTCTTACTCTTCTCCTTCAAGACGAAGTCGAAGGACTTCAAATACAACATGAAGGACAATGGCTAACTGTTGAGCCAATCCCAAATTCTTTCGTCGTCAATGTTGGAGATCATCTTGAGATATTCAGCAATGGAAGGTACAAGAGTGTATTACATAGAGTATTAGTAAATGCAATCAAATCCAGAACATCAGTAGCTTCACTACATAGTATGCCAATCATGAATATGGTGAGACCATCACCAACACTCATCAATGAAGATAATCCAAGGCGCTATCTGGACACAAATTTTGCTACTTTTCTTGATTTTATTACTACTTGCGAGCTTAAAGAGAAAAACTTTCTTGATTCAAGAAAGTGTTGACCTTTTTGATATTATTTGTAAAGGAATCAATAGAAGTCAAAGTATATACTCGTTGTAAGAGTTTTTTGCACCTTGAAATAGCCAACGCAAGTCAAAACAAAATCTAATATGGAAGCGTATTTAGTCTCTTTATTTTATTTTCCTTCTCTCCTTAATTATATATAAAATTCATATGCAAATGCGATAAGAAAAAAAAAAAAAAAAAGAGTAATAATTTACCATGCTGTTACAGGGAATTACCAATTTAGCGGTATTATTAAACCAAAATCCAACGGGTAATCCAAAAAGGAGTGCAAAGAAACCGTAAGAATCATAACTCAATAAAAATTAGACTCACTCAAGAAAAATATTTGGAATCTGTAGTACTTAATGTTCAGATGCTCAACTGTTCCTAAGATCTTTGGCCGTCAATATACTCATCTTGCATCCCTCTTAGCCGTTTGTCAGCTGAAAAGTTAATTTTTCTGTAAACATGGTCAAATTGATTCAGCAATAAGATAACTACCCATTTTAGTACATAGCAGCCTAGTTAATACACGGGCAAATATTTTATGTTTTCATCGATCAAAAAGCATCATTTATGCGACTTTGGACCTTCATTCAGTTCCACAGTGTTGGGCTTCAATTAATTAATTAGTTCAAGAAAACAAAAAATTGAAACACTTTGATTTGTTTATTGTTTAAAAATTAGTTTTAAAACAATTAAAAACATAAAAAATGATGAATGAGCTGTGTGCATTATAAACACAGCTAGTCCCACTGAAAAGCCGTCAACAACTAAATTGGACCTGAAGGTTATCCATAGACTTCCCCATTTTGGGAGATTTTCCACTTTCCACTACTCATAGGAAGGTACATAATTTCGTAATATTAGGGCGGGATGAGCGAAAAAATAGTTTATTATAATGCAATTTTTCACGTGCATTAATTTATATGGTCTCTTTACTCTTTAGCCTCCTCCAAAGTCCAACAGGTTGATCTGGAAATGCGTCATCGTCCTACAGCAGCTCACGAGGTGAATGCATGTGCAAGTGCGGCAACCCATAACTTTGCAAAAGAAACAGAAAGTGAATGTAAAATAACAATGGGGACAATATCTCTAAGCAGCCGATTAATTTCAATGATTACTGAAACGGGTACTCTTTGAAACCGAAAGCACCATCAAACTTGCGGTTGTTGGGTGAAACTAAAATTGGAGTTCGACCACTGGCCAACTGGACTAGTCCTCGTTGGTTGGTTTTCTCAACAAGTGAGATAAATATTACAAGTGTGAAAACTCGATGTTTTAGAATTATTGTGAAAGTATAAAGTATGATTTCAGTCTAGGAATCGATGACACAAAACCAGTTCAAACTTAAAGCATTAATCACTTTTGAGTCAAAGAGGATCTGTTAATTACTAGCAAGCTAGACAGCTAGCTTTTGAGCATTGTCCTAAAAGTTTATTCGTCCACTGATGTTGACCTTTTTAATTATGTTTAAGGGTCTCTTTTAGCCAGCTTTGAGGGTCAGTTAACATCATTTAATTAATGATCAAGCCATTTTAAAACTGATTCATCAAGAAGACCAAAGGGTGAGGATATTACTGATAACATTAAAAAATCGAAAAGTGTATTTCTTTGTGCCCGGAACTCGTAATTGAACAGGTCAAGTTGCAGAGTTAACTCAGTATGATCGATTCAAACGATTGAAATCGGGAACACCATCAAAGTCCAACGTCACACGTATGTGGTGGGATTTGGCATAACCATCGTTAAAGCAATTTGTAACAAAACTGCGTTAAAATTACGACCAAAAAGGCGTTTGGTAATTTTTTTCTTGATGTGCTTTCCGGCCTAAGCTTGTCAACCCATTTTAGAAAATGTGAAGCTTGTTTTGCTGAATACCCCATAAATAGAATGGAAATGATTAACATCCCACGGGTTATCTCGAGAGAGAGTGGGGTGGGTCCCACCTTAAATCCATCCCCTGCTAAACCGTTGGGTTAGGGAGGGACCCCACCCATTTTCTTTCAAGATAATCCACGGGATGGGTACATTATTTATATGTCCCTATTTTTGACACTCAACAAATATATCTTTATACAACAATAAACATGTCCCTATTTTTTAATAATCTTATCCATTTAAAATTAGATTATCTTAATACCCTTACCCATATAATATTTTCTTTATTTCAAAATGGAACAAATTTCTTCATCTACCACTTCACCACCACCACCACTAACATTCAACTACAATTCCACCACCACCGTTCAACAACCACCACCTACCAACCGCCACCACCACTAATATTCCACCACCACTCCTTCACCACCACCATTACACCACCCACCAGTCCTCCACCACCACTAGTCCATCGCCGCCACCACCACTAGTCCTCCGCCACCGTCGCCGCCGCCGCCACCACTGGTTCAGATATTTTTGTATCAACAACAATAGTTGATCCAAATAAAAATAGAACCAACAGTAGAAGTTGATCCAATTTAGGGGATCAACAACGGTAGTTGATCAAAAAAAAAAAAGGATCAACAGTAGAAGTTGATCCAATTTAGGGGATCAACAATGGTAGTTGTTCCCCTAAATTGGATCACCAATGAAAGTTGATCCATGTAAATGGAGTGAACTTGGCGTGAGTCGAACACGCATCATCTGACATGGAGTCAGTCATGCTACCATTGCACCACAAGTTCAACATTGGAAGAAATTTACATGATTTAAACTACAAACATGATTATACTAATCCAAGAAAATGTTGTTAACAATAGGAGTTGATAGGATCAACAACACTAGTTGATCCCATAAAAAATTGGATCAACAACAGGAATTGATCCCATAAACGGGATCAACAACCGTAGTTGATCCATAAAAAATTGGGTCAACAACAACAATTGATCCCATAAAAATACATAAACAACAAATGATCATCACCTGTAGCTTCATAAACAACAACAGCTTCAAGACCAAGCTCTCCATCTGAAGCTAAACACAAACGACACCAACAATCACATAGAATATCCACCACCACCATTACAAAAACCAATACCACCGCTATCTCCAACAACAATTTCAAATATTTTAACCTCACCACAACCATCATTCCAACTAGAACCACCACAATCTCCATCATTCAATTACATCGTTTTAACCTTCTTCCATATACATCATCAAATACAACCAGAACCATCGCAAAATATGCATCATCAATTCCACCGATATCTCCATCATCATAAATTAAACTGAAAAATCAAGTAACAAACTAAAAATCTCCATTATCAATTTCATCATTTTAACATGAATCTGTTATCGATCTAAAGAAGAATGAAATAAAAACTAGGGTTCGAGAAGGGAATGCGAATCAAGTACATACCATATTTGGAACTTCATGTACAAATCAGTTAAAATCACAATGAATTTAATGTTTCTGAAACTCGAGATTAGGTTTTGGAGATTAATATCTCTTTGAACAATCATCAGATTTGAGATTTGTAGCTGAATAAAGAGGAAATCGATCTAAATCGATTCTTAGAAGGAAGCGGTGATACTGATGGTGATAAGAGGTGATGGCGGAAGTGGAGGTGGTGCTGGCATGGCGGTGGTGACGACAGAGAAGGTGGTCGTTGTTTGTGGAAGAGGAAGAGGAGAGAAAATTTAGATCTGAATCTGGAAAAAATGAAAGAAACAATTGGTGAGATCAACAGTATATGAGGGTAAAGATGGTATTGATAATTAAATTGATTTCTTTTAAAGAAAGTATGAATATATTTATTGTGTGATAAAGATATTTGTAAAACCTGTCAAAAATAAGGACAATAATTCAATTTCCACCCATGGAATTCAATCCACGGGATGTGTATCATTTCCCTAAATAAAATAAAACCAGTAAAAGTGCTTTTCTTCTCCTTAGCCAGTAATCCAGATCTAGTGGTGATCCTCCTTACAACATGGCCTATATATATATATATATAGCAGTATCCTGACACATAGGTGAGGAAGAATAAGCGGAGAAAAACAGTCAGTGGAATTTGTGACTTGTGTTTATCATATAACTATGCAGTGTATGAAGAAGAAAGGACAAATATGCAACACAGTGAATCAACTTAACTTATTAGGCTTGGCTTCCTTTACATTGGCCCTTGCCTTTGTCCCTAGCTACACTCTTTAGCCCTTATTAGATGTCTCTCTATTATTAGGGTGTCTTATTCTTTCTCCCGCAAAGCTAGAAAAAAAAAGAGAAAAAAAAAAAAAACGCACTCTAAAGATATCTAGATCTTTTATTTTTGATATCGAGGTGATGATTTACAGATTAAGGAAATGTATCTCGTTTTGAAGCTCCGCTACTTAGCCTTAAGCACTCTTTTCGTCCGTTCTTCCTCAAGTAGAAAAACAACGAAACGATTCACTGTTATAAAAAGTCGCCGTGTTTGATTTTGAGAACAAAAAAATAAATAACTCGTGAACATTAATGAATACTCTAGGAAATGAATGTGATATTGTGAATTTTTGAACCTCCAGCAGACACGATTTCGATCTTGTGGATCGGGTTCGATCCATCTAGCAAGTCCCACTTTTCGGACCGTTACTCGTGTAGGACCAGATTTTTCGTTTCAAAAGATTTTAATAAAAAAATACAAAACTCAACTCAAATGAAAATTTATTCAATGGAATATAATATTACTTTTAAAATTACAAAACTGTAAAATGATAATTACAAAATCAAAGTATATTAAAAAAAACAACCCTCAGGATTAATTGAAAATGCGCAAAGCCCAAATCCCCATGATAAATAATAATTTTGTTTACGGCTGGAGTTTCCTCGTTCTCTGTGGAAAAGTGAGGAAAAGGGGTGAGCAAACCACATACCAATAAGAATTTTCCAAAAATCATAGAGTGCATCGAAAATCAAACACATGCAACCGATATTATAATTAAAACCATGCATAAAAATTTGCAATAATACTTACGCCGTTTTAACCATAAATATTTGACAATTTTTTACTCATATCTTCAACCTTAAATTCTAGATCTTTAATCTAGTTGTCAGAGTTGTTCCGGTAAACAAACCACTACTATTCCCCAAACAGTCTTCTTTTTCTTTCTTTAAATGATTCTTAATCTAGTTGTCAAGGTTATTCCGGTAAACAAACCATTATTGTTCGCCGAACAGTCTTCCCAGGGTAGCCACCAGTGGTTGGATGTTGTTAGAGCATTGCTCGGTCGAACTCACAAGTGTTTCTATCTCAAGCTTGTTGTCAAATTTAGTTATCAAAACTATATCTTAATTTCTAGTCTACAATTAGTTAAGTCTCGGTCTAGGATAGTGTAGTTGAGAAATGAAGTATTAATCATTTGCGTTCTACCGTTTGAAGGAGAAGATCAACCGAAGCTTTTGGAGAACTTCATCAACAAAAGGTAAGTGAAGACGGAACCGCCTATTTCCCAAGTTATATTCACTTTTCTATCCTTGAGACGTTTGTCGCATAACTAATTAGACTAGCTTGCATATACAAGAATTTCGAGTCGAGAACTAATTATTTAGTTTACGAATTTCTCGAAATATAATGACTAAGCTTAATGAACATTTGTTCAAACTTGATCAATTTCAGTGGAGAACAATTTGTTGTTAAGAACCAAATCATGATTCAAGTTTATCATTTGAAAATAGCCTGAAACAGTGATATGTGTCATTGATGTTATTCGGGAATGTTTCGAATTGATTTAGAGAAATATAGAATTACTATATTCAGAATACAAGACAGTGTTATCAGTCTTACAAACTGAGAAGACTGTTATACGTTTGAAGCCGTATTACATGTACTCGTACACGTAGCGGGGTAGCTATATATCAACTTTCAGATTCGTGTGATACGCATACTCGTATGCACATCATGGGAAAAATTGTTTGTTTCTTGATCCGAATAGGTATGCATATTCTTATGCAAACCATTTTGGAACCGTGGTAAGGAAACCGGGTTAAAGTATTCAAACCGGTAGGAGAACCAATACAGTTATATGTTCTAGAACCAGTTTAGTACCTAAACTGAAAAGGTTCTGTGAACTCCGGAACCGGTTAAAGTCTTAAGTTTGCAAATCGGTACGTGAACTGAAAATTTTCTGTCAACTCCGGAACTTAGTGTTGCACCTAAGCTTGCAAACCGGTACGTGAACTGAAAAAGTTATGTCAACTCCGGAACTCGGATTTGCTTATAAGTTTGCAAATCGGTCTGCATACCGTGACTCAGCCAATTCACGGACGACTCAAGTATTTGTACTTTGTGCATTTACCAACTATGTCGATTATGATTCAATTGCGATTAATTTATTTCTATGAGATGATTTGCATTTGATCAATTCTTTATAAATACAATAGACTTATTTGATCACATGATTATGACTCAAGATCAATGTCTTTGTGTTTATGAAAATGAGTGTTAAGCTTTTAAGTTCAAATAGGCTAGTTTCAGCTAACCATGTTGGACATAGTCTTTGTACATGGTTCGTTTACGGTTTACCTAAACAGAGTGTATATCTTGTTTATGTGATTAAGATTCAAAGTTTTCATCTAACGGTGAATATTATTTGCTTGGTTCCAAAGCTATCTTAGTTTAAACCTAAAGCAACCTATGCTTTGAATGTCTATATAAGGGGAACTCTTGGCAACTGAGATTTTTTAATCCTTACACTACTTTTTGGTGAGTCCTAGTTGGTGAGTCCTAGTTGTATCTAGAGTCGTCCTATCCAGAAACCCTTTTAGGGTTTGGGATTCGTGAAGTTAGGTCCAGTTATCTTTTATCTTAATAACTTGAGTATCCTGATCTTGTTCGATTGTTGATTTTATCACTTGAACAAGATAGATAGAAATCACAAAGTTCTTTTCATCGCAAACTTTGTGATTTCGCAAGTTTTATACTTGTGAAGTGAATAATAATCAAGGATGCACTTCGGATTGCATAAGTATGGATTTTGAGGATAGCTAAACTATTGTCAAATTGCTATCGATTTCCATCACCTTGATCCTACATTTGATCTGATCATTCATTTCGATCGTAAATCAGGAAATCAATTATAGGCTTAATCTGTTGGAAGGCAGATTTGGTTTAAAGTCTTCAATTGAGTTGAAGCAACTCTTAGTTGGTGTGACGTCATCTAAGGGAATCAATTGCGTAGAGTTCTGCTGGGATTAAAGAGGCGTAAGGAGAGGTTGTACCTTCATAGGTGGATTTCCTTTTAGGACTCAATTACATTCCATACCGAAGTTAATTTGTAGTAGGTTAGTGTCTGTAACGACTTAATACAATTTTGTGTTCAATCTGGACTAGGTCCCAGGGTTTTTCTGCATTTGTGGTTTCCTCGTTAACAAAATTCCTGGTGTCTATGTTATTTCTTTTTCCGCATTATATTGTTTATCTCTAAAATTTAAATATCACAGGTTGTGCATTGATCAATCACAGTAGATACGTCTGACCTTGTTTGTTGGATAAGACTTGATTGATCCTTGGATATTGGTCTTTGGTACCATCTAAGAACTCTATTTGTAATTAGGTTCACGGATTCAATTCTGTAAACGTTTTAATAACAAGAGAGAGAGAGAGAGATATATATATAGCTCTAGACACTTTCCTTTATTTAGTTTTTACTCTCGGAGTTGTGTTGAGTTTGTCCATACAGATTGCCTACGAAAAAGTTGGTGCTGTATTTTGGAACCCCGGTGTTTTCAATTGGTATTAGAGCAGGCAAACACGCTAATACCTAATAAGTCTGTGTTTGAAGCAGTCTGACTATATGGACAAAGACGAAATCTCTATAGACGTACACCAGAATTCCTTAACGACTCTTCAAAGTCTATTTTCCTCAAGACTTAGTGTCTCACAGGATAATCTTGACCCACTCAAGAGTTCAAATACCTTGAGTGATTGTAAAGAATCGATAGGAAAAATTAAATATTCCTCTGCAATTGTTAAAACAATAAACGTCCTGTTAAAAGTAAGAAGCTTCACTGTCTTAAAAGATTGCTAAACAGTTTGTTTAAGGAATGCAACATAAGAGGGTCTGTTGACGAAGACCTTTTTATGGCTTTTGAAAACACATTTTAAGTTCTTGGAATACATTGCAGTGATCATAAGTAAGGAGGTGCCCATTTATGTTTCAGTCCCTGATAAGACTTGTTATCAGTGTGGGAAATCTGGGCATGTCAGAAAAACTTGCACATCTGCTACAGTTTTGACTATTCCAGATGATTTCGAAATGTCATATCTTGATCACCATGAGGATGAAGAAACTAAACCAGAAAACTATCACGCCGGATTAGTCTATGAGCTGGTTGCTCATCCGACCTTTTGTTAGCAAGATTCTGGTTTTACCCCATCATGTATTGATTTGAGATGGGGAAAGTTGTCGTAAGGGGTTATTTCTAGTTGTCGTTTTACGTTCCGTAATATATCTATCAAGTGTTAAAAATCCATGATCATATAATTGATTCCTGGTAAAAGAAGAATCTTGTAATAAATTATGATCATAACATCACACGTTGTTGAGCTGGCTCCAATTGCACGATGTCATAAGATCAATATAAATTACGGGTCTTCTATTTCTGTGAATGTCAGTCTGTTATCTCGTGTTCTGGAAATTGTTTATTGAGCTAAGAATAAGATTAATCATCTTATTAAATTAATAATTTTATCAATTTTTGGATTTACCCGGAAATCAAAAACATGGTATGATTGTATCTTCTAACGAATATCTAAAATAAAATAAAAAATGGATGTACTTGAAGTTCCGCACCCGAATCTGGCCAATCCCTTTTAAGGCTTTATTAAAAGAGTACGCGTACTCCCCTACTCCTTCTTCTTCCGTGAGTTCACGAACGAGATTAGAAGTTGAGGCAGGGGTTTCCGAACCGGTGTGATGTCTTCATGATTTAAGTTTTTGTGATCACAATTATTGTTCTTTTTCTTAATTGCAAGGAAGTGTATCAAGAGGGAGCAAATCAAATGATCATCTTTAAAAGGATCTATTGAAGTAAGATCTAATATATTCTCTTTGTGCTTATTTGACATATTATGGGAAGAACAAAAACACATACCTAAGAAAATCCTTTAACGCAATCTTAAGGAAGAAGCTAGGGTCCGTTTTGCTAATACGGATTGTCATGAAACTTATGAGAGAATTTCAACTAGAGAAATTATTCCAGAAAATAAATTAGAAGAAGGGTATATTAGAACGGAAGATCTAGCATGTTTTGATGAATTTGAACTAGGAAACATCTTTTGTGGTTTTGGGAAAGGATTTGATCTTCTTACTAGAGTATTTAATGCGAACATTTATGATGTTGATCTTGATAAGATGAGCTTAAAATCAATGATTGGGGGAGGAAAGATTGTTGTTCTTTAGAGATCACAAATATTCCTCTTGGTGATTTTCATCTTCCAAGACCTAAAGAAGAAAAACCATCTCTTGAAACAATTTCTCTTGAGCTTTGTGGAAAGAATGTTGGTTTGAAAGATTGGAATCTTCCTACTAAGGAGCTTAGCATGCCTCTTAAGGTTTTTGGTAAGTTGGGTACTTCCAAACATTTGTCCCTTCATGATTGAGGATGCTCATTGGATTCATGACTTTGAAGAGTTAGTTTATTTTCATAAAACAGGTACTCAAAGTCTTGACATATGTGGGTTGATTATTTCTCAAATGGTATCAATGACGGTATCCAATAAGAAATTGGGGTTTCCTTGTCTCATTGGACACATTTGTGAAGAATTCGACATTGATCCAATTGGAAACTTGATTGGAGCTCCCACTCAAGTTCGTGAAAATACATTCAAACGTATGAAAACGAACGAGAACAAAATAAAAAGGGCATCGGTTTCACCTCTTAGCGGCTCTTGTGATCCAACAACCTTGAGTCTTCTTGAACGAATGCATGATAGACGCATTTATGTGTCTATTTTCATCTCTATTGTGTATATTGTTAGTACCCATTTTTGTACTAATTTTGGTATTTTATCTCTTTGTAGGTGTTTTTGGAGAAATAGGCTTTTGCGGCGAAATTGGCTCGAAAAGTTGTTAAAGACACCTGGAAGGACATTTGCTATTCGGACTCTCATTTTGGATAAGGGGTAACCCATTTCCAAGCAGCTACTAAACACAGACAGGGACTGGATAGGGAGATTCCATTTCTTCACGTTTTGAAAATGAAAATTTGCGGGAAATAATCTTTTCACGGTGTAGAATTAGGGTTCAGATTTTAGAAGTGTTTGGAGGAGATTCAATTGTTGATTCTTGTTGGGATTGATCTGTTAGGCCAAAACAGGCTTGGTATGGGTGATTTCCTGCAGCAAATTGGGCTTGATAACTAGTTCTCGATTAAACAGGGAAAGAAGAGTATTACGGGTTTTGATAGAGTTTGAGAAGATATTTGGTCGGATTCGATCATTGGGTTGGATTGTGATTAGTTGATTACAACCAAACAGGAGTGTTAAGAGCCTTGGATTCGTTAAATAAGGAAGTATTCGTCAATTGGAAGAAAACAGAGACCGGGTTATTTTTGGCGTCTCTTGGTTTTATTCTGGAAGTTATGTGTAATTCAGGGGAATATTTTCTTATAGATTTACTTCTATCTATTACGCAGGAGAGTATGGGAAGTTTAGAAAACTTGGAAGACGCGTAACTGGTGAGAAAAGGAAAGTGCCGTAACTTGTTGAGGAGGAAAAATCAAAGATATTCTCGAGTTTTCTTTGCCCTTCCATGTATAAAAAGGTTGGTACGAGTCCTAGAGAGGGAAGGAATACTTTGGGGGAAGTTTAGAGCCTTAGAAAAGCCAGAAAAATCAACTTGAAGAGGACGAGTTCTGCTGCTGCTGCTGCTGCCGGAGAAGAAGAAGAAGAACATACGACGCACATAGAACAGTCGCAGAAACTGTTGCCGTAGCTTTCATATTCAATACCCTTTGTAACAATTTTTCCAACAAATAGTTTCAGTTCGCAACAGTTCTATTCCTCTGTAACAGTAGGTTCTGTAACAATTATATTAGTTACAGAATCCGCTGCTTTTACACTTTTCACTCTTTTAATCAACTTTTGAGCACCAAAGATGTATTTTTAGAACATGATTAATATGAGGAGCTAAACCCCTTAGCCGAGGTGACGGAGGAAGCCATTGTTCCATGAAAAGTGGTATAATTCTATTTTAATTATTTTTGCAATCTTTTATATGATTATTTGCATAGAACTAATATAGGAAAATTGATTTTTATTGAGTAGTTGTGAATTGTTTTGATGGAACATGCTAGGTTTTAAAACTTTTGATGTTTCATGCTTTATGTTTACAATTATTACTTCAAAAATCTATTAGAGGCAAAATATTAGAATCGCTTTAAAAGAAAGAATTGCATGAATATTGATTAGAGTTTATCACTTAATTGGTTAATGGTGGAATCCAGAGTCTCGGTGTTTTCTTTATATTTTTGATACAACTTTATTTGAATTGTTGAGTTTAAATTGAGTCTAGAAAATACTTCACAAGTTCGAGAAACGAATCTTTTTACCACTACAACTACAAAACACATCAATGCACAAGCATGTTTGCAAGTAAAAGGTATGCAAAAACAATTATGGGTGATTGCTACAAAATTTCCTTACATCAAGGACGAAATACACAAGATTCAAGCTTTTATGGGTGATTCTGATGATGAAGAACATGAATAAACCTTTGGCTAATTTTATTTTGTTATCTAGGAAACTTCTTTTGAAATTTTTTTTCTTGAGAAGGATAACTAGGGTTTGGCATATGAAAGATTGTGATTACACATAGATACTTCCAACGTTTTTCATCTTACATGTTTTTAAATTTATTTATTTAAATTCTTGAGTTGTTGGAAGATGAACTTTGAAAAAGCGGGGGTACAACAACCACACCCAATATTTTCGGCAATCTGAATAGACAAACTCCAATATACTTTCAAGAGAATCAACTAGACAGTCAGACTCAATCTATAGAAAAGACCAATTCAATCCGCAATCAGCAAATAGGAATTTTCGAGCCTGATTGAATATAAGAAAAATAACTTGAATGGTACCAAAGACCAATGTTCAAGGATCAATCAATTTCAATCAACAACCTAAGGTTTGATTTACCAATTGATCGATACAACGCACAACCTGTGATATTTCAATTATATAACAAAATATAATGCAGAATGAAATAACACAGACACCAGAATTTTGTTAACGAGGAAAACCGCAAATGCAGAAAAACCCCGGGACCTACACTACACTAAATTCCCGGATTAGTAACAGTAATCCGTTACGAAATTTCCGTGAAAAATGGCCGTTACGAAATATTTGTAACAGACATAAGCCGTTACGAAAATGTTAATAATTCGTAACAGAGGCCAGCCGTTTCGAATTTTTTATAAGCGTGCCAGCCACACGCTTGGTCACACCTGGGTCGTAACAGATGCATTTTGTGCGTGTGCCATTCACATGCGTGACTTTGTCTTTCCACCCAAGATGGGTAATACTAGAGGATATTTCCTCCCCTGCGTAAGGGTTTTCTCCCCCATCTATCAACTTCAAACTTTTCATTTCTCATTTTCTTTCTCTCTCTTTCTCTTTTCTGCTCCTGCCTCTCTTCTCTTCCTCTCATAGAAACCCTAGTGAAACCATCTTCAATCATCTTTGACAATCTTCAATCATCCATTTCGATTGCAATATCGATATTTCTAGTGTTCATCATCATCATCATCAGCTTCTCTTCTCTCTTTTTTCTTCCCTGAAGATTCGCATATGTTAATCGAGTTTAGGATTTCGATTTCATCATCTGTTAATCGAGTTTAGAGTTTAGATTTCATCATTTGTATTTCATTATTTGTGTAATTCTTTCATCATCTGTTATGGGGTTTCAGTTTTTCCGATTTTAGGGTTTCAATCTGGTAATCAGATTTTTGGGTTTGTTGTTCAGTTTGTTAATCAGATTTTAGGGTTTGTTGTTCGGTTTGACTTTTGTTACTTTATATCATCACATCTGGTTATATTGGTTTCTAGGTTTAGTTTTTGTTTTGGTATGGATAAGTAGACATATTCACTCAGATCTAAGATTTACAGGGTTCTTATTCCATTGGATTCGTTTTGTTTTCTCTCAGTAAAATTTAATGTTTAGATTTGAGCTGTATGTCAAGTTTCTTAGCAATTTCTTCTTCTAGGGATTTACTAATTTTCTCGGGATTTACTAATTTTGCAAGATTTGGTCATATACTTTGATTTCTTTTAGGGGTTTCATTTTGTTTTGGTGGTGGTGGTGATGAAGAATATGCTCAACCATGGATGAACAGGTATTGCATCTCTTCATCTTCATCTATCTCATTTCCTTTTGATTTTGTTTAGCTTTATAAAACCTAATCTATGTATATTGGATTTTGATTTAGGGCTCAAAGTGTTTATTTTCTGTTTTAAGTTTGTAGATCCTCTTTATTGACTGTTGATTTTAGTTGGGTTTGTATTATTTGATCTATACATATATAGAAGGCTTATTTTGAAGCAACTTAAACACTGTTTAGGAGGTTTTGTAGAGTTCTTTACTTGTAAAACATGTAAGGCAGATGGTACCAGAAGAAAGTTGTGTATCTTTAATAGTTCACTTATGTTTCTATATTGTACTTGTACACCATTACTAAACACGAATTTCTACTTATACTTTGATTACTTATACTAGAACCAATCAGCTGCTGTGCACATTACATATTGGCTAGTAGTGTTTTAAATGAAGGTTCAGTCAAACAAAAATGTTTCCACTATGGTTTACCTAAGAAATATTTCGTAACGGCTCAAAATGTTTCCACTATGGCTAGTAGTGTCCTTTCTTGGGGATTAATGCAATTGAGGAGCAGTGTTCCTTTTTGTGGAGATTATTATATCTTTTATATTACTTATTCATGATTTGCAGGATTAAGGCTCAAAATCTCATCTTGGAATTGGGTTCATTACTTATGAAACCGCAGGTTGTTATGCTACAAAAATAATTATACTCATTTTCAAAGTTTAGGATACTGCAACGTGTTTTAGTGTTGTTGGATTTATGATTGAAGATATGCTGTTGTATTTGGCAGATTCTGTGGACACTTTGATGTCTGAAACACATGAATTGGAAGGTTCAACGATAGTTGTGGATCGAGCAACCCAAAAGGTAGTACATTATACACCTCTTTGGGCGATTATTAACTGTATGTGTGTAACTAGGAGTTAGGCATCCATCCCATGGAAATCCAACTACAACCCCCTAATTTGCAAATTAGCTAGAGGTAGTATTGCCCAAAAGTAGCCTGAATCTGCCCTGCTTTCCCCTGGCATAAGACTGTGTGTTCTTACCTAAAATTATAGCTCAAACTTGTTTATCCAATGAGTAGCAAACACCTGCTTTCTTGTGTCACTGCTTATAATGTTGTAGTTAACTTGTGTAATTGCTTGTACTATGAGCAGGTTTTCCATGATGCAATTGAAGCTTTAAGGGTGTCATATAAGAAAATGAATCCATTTTGTGTACCTTTTGCCACCACCAATATGGGTTCTGCCATGCTTGGAGTGAACCTGGTAAGTCTAGATCGACTATTGGATGTTATTTCTTTTAGAGATTTGATAATTCCTGAAGTAATGTTTCTGCATTGTCTAACACTTCACTGCAAGGATGGATGGGGCCAAACTATTCAACCTCCACTGCTTGGTTTTCTGACTGTAGGTCTGTATTGATTTTGCAGTTGGAAGAAAGAATGTGGGTTACAATGCTAATATGTCTCCACAATGCTGGAAAGAAAGATAAGATCTTGTTATCTTTGTAAGTTTCTAAATAGTATCTGCTTTTAGTGGTTTATGTTAGAAGAATTTGTGAACTCAGGAAGTTTCCAAAGTTTCTATGAACTGAACTTAGGAACTTGATACTTCGCAAAAAAAAAAAAATATTGTACTTGGAAGAATTTATTTCGGTTTTCTGATATGAATTGATTGAATGTTATATGAATTGAATGAATGTTATATGAATTGATGAATGGATTAAATTATTGTTGAGTGTGGATGGTGAATGTTTTGAAAGGTGTATGTAGGGTATTGAATTTAGAATTCCGGCTTATTTCCGGCAGGAAATGAACTGCCAGGTCAAGGTTTACTGGCAGTAAATTTTTTTGCACGTACAAAACATTTCATAACGGCTTGAAGCTGTTTCAACTTGCCACGTAGGAACGGCTCAGGCATGTTACTAATGTGCCACGTAGTAACAGCTTGAACCTGTTACGACCCTGTGGTTACAAAAATATTGTAACGGCTCCCAGCTGTTACCATGTGTCAATTCGTAACGGCTAATCACCGTTACTAACACCGTTACAACCCCAAATTCGTACCGGCAATGGAGCCGTTATGAAAAATTGTAACACCCACTTTTGAAACAGTCAACGGCCGTTACAACCCCGATTCGTAACGGCTTCATTCTGTTTCTAATCCCAGAATTTGGTGTAGTGCTAGTCCAGATTTGAACACCACACTGTATTAAGCCGCTACAGACACTAGCCTACTACCAATGAACTTCAGACTGGAATGTAGTTGAGCCATAATCAATTTCACACCGATCAAGGTACAGTTGCGCTCCTTACGTCTCTGAACCCCAACAGGATTCTACGCACTTGATTCTCTTAGCTGATCTCACCCACAACTAAGAGTTGTTAGGACCCAAAGTCGAAGACTTGATAAACAAATCTGTCTCACACAGAAAAGTCTATCATAATAGATAAATCTTTCTCCTACAGAAATACCTAAGAGTTTTGTTCCGTCTTTTGATAAATCAAGGTGCATAGGAACAAATTGATAAACCAGACTTATATTCCCGAAGAACAGCCTAGTATTATCAATCACCTCACAATAATCTTAATCGTATGGTAGCGAAACTAGATATTGTTGAATCACAAACGGTGAGACGAAGATGTTTGTGACTACTTTTTATCTTGCCTATCGGAGAATCAATCTCGAGTAAATCTTAGAAAAGATAGTACTCAATACGATAGAACAGGGCAAGATCAGAACACGCAACTACAGAGAAAATAGTTGGGTCTAGCTTCAGAATCCTAATGAAGTCTTTAAGTCGTTAACCTACAGGGTTTCGTGAAAAACTTAAGGTTAAAGGAGAATCACTCAAGTCGCAACTAGTATTACACAGGAGGTGTGGAGATTAGGTTTCCCAGTTGCTAGAGTTCTCCTTTATATAGTTTTTAAATCAGGATTTGCAATCTTAGTTACCTTGGTAACAAAGCATTCAATATTCACCGTTAGATGAAAACCTGATTAAACCCAAGCTAATATCTTTCAACCGTTAGATCGAACTTAGCTTGTAGGTTTATGTAACCGTACCTAAACGTGTACACCATGTTGGCTCAACAGTAGTTAACCGAGGTTAGCAATATGAACACTCTCATATCAACCTTATTCATCTTAACCATAACTAGTTCAAATGACTCAAATGAAACTAGTTAAAGAGTTGTTCAATTGCTATATTCTCATAGAAGTATACAAGAACACATTGAAGCAAAATCGGTTTGATTCACTCGAATCAATTCATGAACATTATAGCCACGGTTTGCAAAGAATACATTCCTTATTATAAATATAAATGTATTTGTTCATATTACAACCGATTTTAGAACTTTAACCACTCAAGTATGCAAACGGGTACGCATACTTGAAGTAGTCGGACCAAGTTTGGTTTTCGCCAGTATGCGAACAGGTACTCATACCTCCAAACCCAGCAGAATTTTCCGGTCACAAACCTTATGCCAATATGGGTACGGGTACGCGTACTTAGGTTCCCGTACTTCTCAAACCAACAGGTACGCATACGGGTATGCATACTATGGTTCCCGGACATGGATCACATATATGCAAGAGTGCACAACATGTTTATAATCTAATGTTGGTTAAGTGTTCTAAACTACATTTCAATCATTGAAACATTCTTAGAGGATGACAATAGACGTTTTCACACACTATTAGCATCAAAGCAATTTTCAAGTTATTGAAATAATCATAACGAAACATTCCAAGTCTACACCAAATAATTGTATCACACAAACCATGTAAGATGTTACTCAGCGATTTTCACATGATCATCTTTTGACTTTCGTCAAGAATATAAGATGAACTTGGTTGAAGCGAAAGCTTACCAACACATATTTCGAGAAATATGTAAGTGAGTTAAACTCAGCTCAAAATCTCAAATGTGTATAATCAAAACTATATAATAATACGACTTTTGTCTCAATATAGGAGATAGAGTAGAAATAGACTTTCCAAGTGATAGATGAGTTTCAGTCTCCACATACCTTTTGTTGATGAAGTTCCACAAGCTCTCCTTAGTAGTTCTTCGTCTTCAAATGATGAACGCCGTGAAGTCTAAAGATCAACTACACAATCTATCCTAGTCCGAGACATTACTATAAGTAGACTAGAAATCAAGACTTACAGTTTTGATCACTAACATTGACAAACAAGCTTGAGATAGCAACGCTTGCGAGTTCGGCGTAGCAGTGCTCTAACAATATCCCCCTTTGTCAATTTTAGTGACAAAACTATCAATACATATGGATTACAAAATAAATAAACTTTATAGCTTCTCATCCAAATGCTTGATCTCCTTGGTTCTTCAACATTACTCGAAATCTTCGTCACTTCCAAGTACTCCAATGATTCTAAATGTGTTCAACTCCGCATCATAGTTGTTGAAGATCCGTAGCTATAACAATGAGAAAACAATTGCTCTCAATCATTGTTATACAGTGTCATAGTATTATTACACAGCATCAAAGTCCAATTGTACACAACTTTGACAACAATACTATTGTGATATGTATCACTCCCCCTTAGTCAATACTTCATCTCAATATGAAAACCACTCCCCATTACATAATGATCCGTAAACCATATGTATTTGTAGTGTGAACTACACATTAATTCTCCCCCTTTTTGTCAATATAAATTGGCAAATGTACGAAAACTAGTGGGATCCTCATGAAATTTTCATAGAGATACTTCATGACCAAAAGAGAACAACATACCAACTTGTTTAGATGCCATCAAATAGCCGAAACTAAATGCATTCATCAAGGAGTTTATAAAGATACAAGATAACCCCTATAATATTCCATGGCCGCACTCCCCACAAAGATTTGGCAATTAAGCACAAGTTCAATTAAGAACTCTCCCCCATAAAATGTCATTCCCGAAAGAACAACAAGAGCAACCTTACTTTTACAAGAAAAAAAGGATTTCTTTGGAAATTAACAAATAACATGAAACATGAATTTGTATCCAAAAATCTCAATTGAATTAACCACAAGGAAAATGATAAATTCAATTGGCCATGCTCAACATAAGAAAGCTTACGAGCAACACAGTATATACACAAAGATATGGATTAGGGAAAGACCAATACTGCGGAATAAACAAAGATTCATTCTATCTTTTATCAATATTTTCATAAAGACATTTAATAGACTTAATCTTTGCAATCAAAAGTTTATCCTATCTTCATCAATATTTGCATAATGACGTAATAGGCTTAACTTTTGACATATATGGGACAATCATAGTTCACGGACGCAAACACATATATCCCATAATTTTTTTGCAATATATAAAACCAATAAAGATTAATACTGCAAAATCATTTTCCCTTTGAAGGTAGAATCAATCTTTTTCGCACGGATTTACACCAAGAATTGCTACCAAAGGCATATAAAAATATTTTCTTAACAAAGAATAACATACAAAGTCATTAACGACCATGCACCATAGTTCACATAAGATGATTGTGAACATTCAAGAATCTCATAGCAATGCGTACTACTGCCCATCCTTGAACTTCCTTCTTTGTGATTCACCAACAACATTCTTGTAAAAGCTACAAATGAGCTTAGAAGAGAATTACTCCAAGAATCCAAGTGCCGAAGTCCAAGAGAAGTGGAACAAGTGCGACGAAACGGAGCAAAACACTCAAAAACAAGAGACGGGACAAAGACCAATCTTAACTCATCCAAATTCAAGAATTCTCATCTCCAATTTGAAGATAATTAAAAAAAGAAGAAGGGAATGCAAAAAGAATGAGGTCATTCCGAGTTCGGACGAAGAGGTTACGGCCAAAACAAGTTTACCGAATATCGACGTCTACGGTCAAGTATGCATACCGGTTTGCAAACGAATTTTCATGACCTGGAGCAGTATGCAAACGGGGTTGCATACTAAAATCCCATGATTGTAATTTTAAATGATGGTATGTATACCTGGTATGTGCACCATGAAGTCCAAACATCCCGAACTACTATTTTCAAACCTAAACATTTAATAACCTTAAACACAGATCAAGTTAGGTAGAAATGAACGATAAGAAAGGTACGTGGATCATTATAAGTACTCTAAGAAAATAAATAAACAAATCTTTCTCAAGTTTATAGACATACCTTTTTAGATGAATCCAATCGAATTCTACATCCTTACAAAACATAATCTGTGCGCCCCAGTTCTCGTGCTTCCCTCACCGTATACATAACATGGCATTCCTTGGTGAGGATTTACTTACAACTCAATCAAGTTGAGTTGAGGTGACCAATGTCTTGCTCACCACAAGTGACTGAAACAGACTTTTTCGTAACTATGGAATTTTCACCATCTATAGTTTTTGTCTTATTATGTTTCATTTTCGGATTATCATGAAAGAGATCGTTTTTAGAACCTTTCACATCCAAACCCATCTTTCCAAAGAACTTTGTAAGTTCCAACATCATGGATACTGCCTTCTCCACAGTCATGGAATTTTCTGGGAGATCATTCCTTTTCACACTCAAAGTATCATAGGCTTTCTTTGGTATCCACTTCCGAGTGCGTTTAGGAACAATATGAACCTTCTTCCCATTACTATATTCTAGATTTCTCGAAAGAGAATTGGAATGACTATTCTTTTGCAAGTTAGTCTTTCTCCAATTTGGAGCATAGGATCTTGTCTTCGTATTTATGAAGTTATCCTTTTGATAACTATTACGATTGTAAAAAGGATTCGTATGACGTTTATAGGAAAATCTACGTTTATTACAGCACTGATTCCCTTGCCTAAAGGTTGGATAGTTACAACCTGTAACGTTAAGGGGATTAGTCTTAACATATGATCTTGGTTTCACAATTTCTTGTGATGCCCAAACAAGAACATCATGAAGTTTCTCATTCCTTATACGGAAACGACATCTCCTTTCCAGGTGACCTTTATTTCCACAATAGTGGCAAACATAAGGAATGTTCTTACCTCGATCCGTGTGTGCTGACTTTGGAGGTTGATATACATTTCTCTTTCGAACTTTAACTTCCGGTGAAGGTATTTCACTTTTTCCATCAGTGGAAACCTTTTGTTGAGAAGAATCACTAGCCTTGACAAATTTTACCTCTTTGCTAATACTTGGAGCATTTATTCCCTTATAGCCCAATCCTCGTGTATCACGATGATTTTTACTTGCTCCTAGCATAGTGGTTAAATTGCTTGAACTAGTGTTGAACTTTTTCGAGTCACCTTCCAACATCTTGATTTTATCAAGAGCAGCAACTAAATCAGCCTCAAGACGTTTTTATCGAGCGAGATAAGCGCTTTCTATGTCATCAAAACTTGTTTGCTGGGAGTTAATCCTTGCTTCAGTTTCTGCAAGTTTCTCTTCCAACAAGAAGTATTTTTGATAAACATTATCACATTCAAGTGACTTTCTACACAGGTTTTCCTCGGAATCTTTGAGGACCGATTCGCAAGAGCGATTCCAACCATAAAGACCTTCGTAACACCTTTTCAATTTCTTGTTTTCTCGACAGAGAGGAGTCAGAAGACGTGTGACATGAGAAGTTTTCAACTTTTTATTTTCCAACGAATTTAATAGCTTAACATACTCTGAGATTTCCCCATCAACATCTCTATCAATATTTGAATCACCTTCATCGGAAAGTTCATCCAACTGTCATTCTAGGCGTGTTTCCCAATCAACAGTTTCTACAACAAGAGAATGTTTAGATATTGACTTAGATGTGACAGTTCTCTCAGGTGAATCCGAACTTTCAAAATCATCTGGTAATTTATGAATTGGTACGTTATTAGAGATGGACACGTCCATAATAATCAGATCGCTTCAAACACAGACTTATAAGGTCTTAAAAGTGTTTGCCTGCTCTGATACCAATTGAAAAAAGAGGGTACAACAACCACACCCAATATTTCGTTCGGCAATCTGAATAGACAAACTCCAATATACTTTCAATAGAATCAAATAAACAGTCAGACTCAATCTATAGAAAAGTATATCAAAGAGTTTATATCTTTATTTCTCAACTCAATCCGCAATCAGCAAATAGGAATTTGCGTGCCCGATTGAATATAAGAAAAAATAACTTGAACGGTACCAAAGACCAATGTTCAAGGATCAATCAATTTCAATCAACAACCTAGGGTTGGATTTACCAATTGATCGATACAACGCACAACCTGTGATATTTCAATTATATAACAAAATATAATGCAGAAAAGAAATAACACAGACACCAGAATTTTGTTAACGAGGAAAACCGCAAATGCAGAAAACCCCCGGGACCTAGTCCAGCTTTGAACACCATACTGTATTAAGCCGCTACAGACACTAGCCTACTACCAATGAAATGGACAACAAAGATGGAAAAATGGGACCTTGGTAGGATTCCTGTCTTTTAGGTTCTTTCTATAAATGCGAAGAGTCAAAACTTTCAATAAAAGGGTTCAGCGTTAGGTGCATCAGCAGGGCTTGGTGCTCACACGCGCCCGCTCACGCTTCGCTGACCTATCGCAGGATCAACTCGTGTATCCATCTGAGAATGCTACAACAAGGAGGCACTGCTTGAGATCTGCTACTTTAAGCTCACTTCTGATTGTGCCTGATCTGGTTTTCCCAATCATGATATTTCATTCAAGATCTGGCCTCTTCAACCCAATCTTGATATGGGATTAAGTGGAACAGAATTGACTGAGACTCTTGAAGAATCCTTTCCATTTTTCGATTATGTATGGAAAGATTGAAATAAAATGACCACAATTTTGGGTATTCACTTAATCTTATTAGGTATAGGTGCTTTTCTTCGGACTGGAATGTAGTTGAGCCCTAATCAATCTCACACTGATCAAGGTACAATTGTGCTCCTTACGTCTCTGAACCCCAGCAGGATTCTACGCACTTGATTCCCTTAGCTGATCTCACCCACAACTAAGAGTTGCTACGACCCAAAGTCGAAGACTTGATAAACAAATCTGTATCACACAGAAAAGTCTATTGAAATAGATAAATATGTCTCCAACAGAAATACCTAAGAGTTTTGTTCCATCTTTTGATAATTCAAGGTGCACAGGAACCAATTGATAAACCGGACTTATATTCCCGAAGAACATCCTAGTATTATCAATCACCTCACAATAATATTAATTGTATGGTAGCGAAACAACATATTGTGGAATAACAAACGATGAGACGAAGATGTTTGTGACTACTTTTTATCTTGCCTATCGGAGAATCAATCTCAAGCAAATCTTAGAGAAGATAGTACTCAATACGATAGAACAGGGCAAGATCAGAACACGCAACTACAAAGAAAATAGTTGGGTCTGGCTTCATAATCCCAATGAAGTCTTTAAGTCGTTAACCTACAGGGTTTCGTGAAAAACCTAAGGTTAAAGGAGAATCGACTTTAGTCGCAACTAGTATCACACAGGAGGTGTGGGGATTAGGTTCCCAGTTGCTAGAGTTCTCCTTTATATAGTTTTCAAATCATTGTTTGCAATATTAGTTACCTTGGTAACAAAGCATTCAATATTCACCGTTAGATGAAAACCTGATTAAACCCAAGTTAATATCTTTCAACCGTTAGATCGAACTTAGCTTGTTATACACAAATGAAATGTACCCTCATTTAGGTTTATTTAACGTACCTAAACGTGTACACCATGTTGGCTCAACAGTAGTTAACCGAGGTCAGCTATATGAACACTCTCATATCAACCTTATTCATCTTAGCCATAACTAGTTCAAATGACTCAAATGAAACTAGTTAAATAGTTTTTCAATTGCTATATTCTAATAGAAGTATACAAGAACACAATTGAAGCAAAATCGGTTTGATTCTCTCGAATTAATTCATGAACATTATAGCCACGGTTTGCAAAGAATGCATTCCTCATTATATAAATGTATTTGTTCATGTTACAACCGATTTTAGAACTTTAACCACTCAAGTATGCAAACGGGTACGCATACTTGAAGTTGCCGGACCAAGTTTGGTTTTCGTTAGTCTGCGAATAGGTACGCATACCTCCAAACCCATCAGAATTTTCCGGTCACAAACCTTATGCCAATATGCGTACGGGTACGCGTACTTAGGTTCCCGGACTTCTCAAACCAATAGGTACGCATGCGGGTATGCATACTATGGTTCCCGGACATGGATCACATATATGCAAGAGTGCACAAAATGTTTATAATCCAGTGTTGGTTAAGTGTTCTGAACTCTATTTCAATCATTGAAACATTCTTAGAGGATGACAATAGTCGTTTTCACACACTATTAGCATCAAAGCAATTTTCAAGTTATTGAAATAATCATAACGAAACATTCCAAGTCTACACCAAATGATTTTATCACACAAACCATGTAAGATGTTACTCGGTGATTTTCACATGATCACCTTTTGACTTTCGTCAAGAATATAAGATGAACTTGGTTGACGCGAAAGCTTACCAACACATATTTCAAGAAATATGTAAGCGAGTTAAACTCAGCTCGAAATCTCAAATGTGTATAATCGAAACTATATAGTAATACGACACATTTCTCAATATAGGAGATAGAGAAGAAATAGACTTTCCAAGTGATAGATGAGTTTCAGTCTCCACATACCTTTTGTTGATGAAGTTCCACAAGCTCTCCTTAGTAGTTCTTCGTTTTCAAATGATGAACGACGTGAAGTCTAAAGCTCAACTACACAATCTATCCTAGTCCGAGACATTACCATATGTAGACTAGAAATCAAGACTTATAGTTTTGATCACTAACATTGACGAACAAGCTTTAGATAGAAACGCTTGCGATTTCGACCGAGCAGTGCTCTAACAAACTTGCAGTATATTATCATTATTGGATTAATTATTGCAAAATTCTTATGAAATATTTGTGCCTTTACGTTCTCGTGAATCGAGCTAATATTTCATATATGCTCAGAAGTTAAATCTATTATGTTTTTATAAATGGAAAATAGAACAAACTCTTTGAGAATACTCTCGCAGTATTGATCTTCTTGTGATCACACTTTCGTATTTTTACTGCTTGACACACTCCGTAATATTTTCTTATGTTGAGTAAAATCGAGTAAAATTGTCTCTTTATTCGTAACTGGCCTTGAGATTAATTTATGTCGATACTTTGGATACAAATCCTTGTGATTTGTTATTTTCCGCCAAAATCCTTCCTTTTCACAAAAGCAAGGTCACTCATGTTGTTCTCTTGAAAATGACATTTAATGGGGGAGAGTTCTTAAATGAACTTGTGCTTAATTGCTATATCTTTGTGGGGAGTGCGGCTATGGAATTTTAAAGGGGATGCTTGTATATTTTTAATCTCCTAGGATGAGCGCTAAGTATTTATTACTATGTGAAATCATCTAAATAAGTTGATATGAAGAGTTGCATTTTAACTATGTTATTATGTATCTCTATCTTCCTTAAAACTTGAAGATATCTTTTGGTTGTATTCATTATGATCCCGCGATTTTCGTACCTTTGTTCATTTTATTGACAAAAAGGGGGAGAATTATTTAAGTAGTTTCATACTACATACAAATGGTTTATGGATCATTGTGTGGGGGAGCGAATCATTAAACAATAGGTTTCACCTATTATACAAAAGATATAAGTATTGATTAAGAGGGAGAAACATATCACCGTAGTATTATATACTTCAAAGTTGAGATATAATTGAACTTTGGAGAGAAGATAAAAATACTATGTTTCTGTATAACGATGAATGCTGTTATAGCTACGGATTTTCAACAACAACGATGTTGAGTTGCACACGTTCAGAATCATTGCGACTTGAAATAACGAAGAGTTCAAGGAGAGTTGAAGAAATCAAGGAAATCAAGGCATGATGGATCGAGGAGTTTTTCGAATATTTATGTTTGTTATCCATACGTATTAATAGTTTTGTCACTAAAATTGACAAAGGGGGAGATTGTTAGAGATTGCTTGGTCGAACTCACAAGTGTTGCTATCTCAAGCTTATTGTCAAATTTAGTTGTCAAAACTGTATCTTGATTTCTAGTCTACAATTAGTTAAGTATCGGTCTAGGATAGTGTAGTTAAGAAACGAATAGTCATCATTTGAGTTCTACCGTTTAAAGGCGAAGATCAACCGAAGCTTTTGGAGAACTTCATCAAAAAAAGGTAAGTGAAGACTAGACCACCTATTTCTCAAGTTATATTCACTTTTCTATCCTTGAGACGTTTGTCGCATAACTAATTACACTAGCTTGCATAGACAAGAATTTCAATTCGATAACTAATTATTTAGTTTACGAATTTCTCGAAATATAATGACTAAGCTTAAAGAATATTTGTTCAAACTTGATCAATTTCGGTGGAGAATAATTTATTGTTCGGAACCAAATAATGATTCAAGTTTATAATTTGAAAATAGTCTTGAACAGTGATATGTGTCATTGATGTTATTCGAGAATGTTTCGAATTGATTTAGAGAATATATTTGGAATACAAGACAGTGTTATCAGTCTTACAAACTGAGTAAACTGTTAAACGTCTGAAGCAGTATTACATGTACTCGTACACGTAGCGGAGTAGCTATATATCGACTTTCAGATTCATGTGATATGCATACTCGTATGCAAATCATGGGAAAATCTGTTTGTTTCGTGATCCGGATAGGTATGGATATTCTTATACAAACTATTTTGGAACTATGGTAAGGAAACCACGTTAAAGTATTCAAACCGGTATGCGAACCAATACAATTCTATGTTCTAGAACCAGTTTAGTACCCAAAATGGTACGCAAACTGAAAAGGTTCTGTGAACTCCGAAACCAATAAAAGTCTTAAGTTTGCAAACCGGTACGTGAACTGAAAAAGTCATGTCTACTCCGGAATTTAGTGTTGCTCCTAAGCTTGCAAACCGGTATGTGAAATGAAAAATTTATGTCAATTCTGGAACACGGATTTGCTTATAAGTTTGCAAATCGGTCTGCATACCACGACTCAGCCAATTCACATACGACTCAAGTATTTGTACTTTGTGCATTTACCAACTATGTCGATTATGATTCAATTGCGATTAAATTATTTCTATGAGATGATTTGCATTTGATCAATTCTTTATAAATACACTAGATTTATTTTATCACATGATTGTGACTCAAGATTACTGTCTTTGTGTTTATGAAAATGAGTGTTAAGCTTTTAAGTTCAAATCGGCTAGTTTCGGCTAACCATGCTGGACATAGTCTTTGTACACGGTTCGGTTACGGTTTACCTAACCAGAGTGTATATATTGTTTATGTGATTAAGATTCAAAGTTTTCATCTAACGGTGAATATTATTTGCTTGGTTCCAAAGCTATCTTAGCTTAAACCTAAAGAAACCTATGCTTTGAATGTCTATATAAGGGGAACTCTTGGCAACTGGGATTTTTTAATCCTGACACTACTTTTTGGTGTGTCCTAGTTGTATTTAGAGTCGTCCTCCAGAAACCCTTTTAGGGTGTAGCAACTATCAAAGACTTCATTGGGATTCGTGAAGCCAGGTCCAGTTATCTTTTTTCTTGATAACTTGAGTATCATGATCTTGTTGGATTGTTGATTTATCAATTGAACAAGATAGATAGAAATCACAAAGTTCTCTTCATCTCAAACTTTGTGATTCCGCAAGTTTTATACTTGTGAGGTGATAATAATCTGGGATGCACTTTGGGTTGCATAAGTCCGGATTTTGAGGATACCTAGACTATTGTCAAATTGTTATCGATTTCTATCACCTTGATCCTATGTTTGATCTGATCACCCGTTTCAATCGTAAATCAGGAAATCAATTATAGGCTTAATCTGTTGGGAGGCAGATTTGGTCAAGTCTTTAAATGAGTTGACGAAACTCTTAGTTGGTGTGACGTCATCTAAGGGAATCAATTGCGCAGAGTCCTGCTGGGATTCAAGAGGCGTAAGGAAACAGGTTGTACCTTAATCGGTGGATTTCCTTTTAGGGCTCAACTACATTCCAGACCGAAGTTAATTTGTAGTAGGCTAGTGTCTGTAGTGGCTTAATACAGTTTAGTGTTCAATTTGAACTAGGTCCCAGGGTTTTTCTACATTTGGGGTTTCTTCGTTAACAAAATTTCAGGTGTCTGTGTTATTTCTTTTTCCACATTATATTGTTTATCTTTATAATTGAAATATCATAGGTTGTGCGTTAATCAATCACAGTAGATACGTCCGTCCTTATTTGTTGGATAAGACTTGATTTATCCTTGGATATTGGTTTTTGGTACCGTCCAAGAACTCTATTTGTAATTAGGTTCACGGATTCAATTATGTAAACATTCTAATAACAAGAGAGAGAGATATAACTCTAGACACTTTCCTTGATTGAGTTTTTACTCTCGGAATTGTGTTGAGTTTGTCCATACAGATTGCCTACGAAAAAGTTGGTGGTGTATTTTGGTACCCCCGGTGTTTTGAGATGCGTGTTTTCAGATGCCATAAAGGCCTGACATTTCAGCAGCAGACATATATATATATATATATATATATATATATATATATTTATTTATAACTCATTTCAAATAAGCGCACTTAATCCTACACGCACCAAACCATGTTTAGAATCTCAAAGACTTAATCGAAGTGAGATCCATTCACTAATGCATTAAACTCACTTTCGCAAATCTAAGCTCAATTACATTCACTAATATAATGCACCAAAGTGACTTACACAAACCACAAGTCAATAATTATGCATTAATATATTTTTATAATAATTATAAAAAGTATTACCTAGACATAATGTTTAAAATCGAATTTATAAAAATTTAACCACAATGATAAGTCATTAATCGATATACATATTAATCAATATGTAAGTGAATCAATTTATACAAAATAACATAATAAATTTTAAAACAAAATTAATGATTATTAACAAGAAAAATCAAAAGAAACTTAAATAATTTTAATGTTAAAATAAGATTTGATTTTGATATTTGATAGAAACCCCTCACCTCAAAAGCTTTCCAAAAATATTGATACAACACCTTTTTTTCTCGTAATGAAAGTGATGGATAAAAAGGTTTAATTTTCTTTTGTTGTTCTAAAAGAAATAATCAGAGGGAGAAAAAGTAAAAGGAGAGAGTGATGAAAATGATAGCTACACAAGTATTTTGGGTTGCTGTGGTAAGAGACAAAACATAAGAGGAGAAAAGGACGCCTCTTTTTCTTCTTTTCTTTCTTTCACACGGTTTTGGTAAATAAAACCCTAGCTAATTATTATTTACCACTCAAGTTTTGGTACGAGACACATTTTCTTATAAACACACCCCACTACTAAAGTACATGCACCTCAAACACATAATATAAGAGTGATACCAAATTTTAGCAAAAATATATATATATATATATACTAGGTATCACCCCGGCCTACGACCGGAGCTCAACCTTTTTCGAGTTTTGTTATTGTTCGGTCAGTCGGTCAGTATCCTGACACAAAATTTAGTCAGTATGTAATGATTAGGTCGTGTTATGTTAGTCGGATCATAACAGTCGGGGCCTACGGCCCCGGCCGTGGATCAGAAAATCTAGAGTCAAATGTAGTCCCCGCATTACAATAGCCGTGATTAGTTTGAAATCTAGGAGATATAGCATATAAGGTAGACTCCGGCCTCGGCCGTGTATTAGAAAATCTAGAGTAAAATGAAGTCCCTGAAAATTAACCATGATTAGGTTGAAATCTAGAGGATCAAACCTATGAGGCATACCTCGATATTTTGTTGGCCTGATCAAATTAGCCCGGGAGTTAAGCCTATAGATAGTCGGGCCTACGGCCCTGGTGTTTTGTTGGTTGGATCAAATTAGTTAGGAATGTGGATTGGAGATCTTGGAGCTTATCACGTAAATATTTTGTTCGTTAAGTCAGCCGGGGCCTTCGGCCATGGCCATTGATTTGTCCGAAGTCAATCAAAAATTACCTGTGAGTCCATAATTTAGCTGGAACCTGTAACCCCAGTGTTTTTTTTTGGCCGAGTTAAGCTCCGGCTGCGGATTACAAAATCTATGATCAAACGTATAATCCCTATATTAAAATTAGTCGCAATTAGGTTGAAATTCAAAGGGTTGAGCCTATAAATTTGTCGGGGTTTATGGCCCGTTGTTTTTGTTGATTGGGTCAAATTAGCTGGAGCTTAAGGCCCGCCCGTGGCCCCTTAAATTGTATTGGAGTAATAAATAGCAATAGTGTCCATATTGATGGTCATTCTTTTTCGCACATCTTTATCACACGTAATAATGAATTTTTCTGTGCTCTTGCAGGTTGGAAATCTAGGGATTTTTCCTATAATTGTTTCCTAGGTCTGGTAAAATCGGTCCGTGAAACATCAAAAAAACAGATTGACGGCACATTGATAGTTAATCTGTATATGGGGGCATTGTATTGCATGTTCCAACTTCCAACTGGGGTTTAAAACCAAAAGTCTTTAGATTTTTTTTTTATTTTTTTTATTTTTTATGTAGTGATATGAAATTTGTCTTGATAAAAAATCTACCACATACTCCAAAATATGATTTTTTGCATTGTAGCATTGGGTCCTTAATTTCGGCTAGGGCTGTCAACGGATGAAATTTCGTCGGATTTTCACCAATCCGATTCCGATAGGCTAAGTGTTATCGGAATTCCGAAATCCGGTAACATCCGACGGAATTTTAGAATTCGAATCCGATTCCGGTAGGTTAACTTATCGGAAATCCGATAACTTCCGATAATTCCTAAAAATATGAAAAAAATTGGGTAAAATGTATTAAAAATTATTAATCCGGTTAGAAATTCCGATAATTTCCGATAATTTCTAAGAATACAATTTCCGATAGTCAACATCTTTATCCTAGGGGTAGGAAATTACTAGTACATTCCTATGTGTTATCGGATGTCGGAACTTAACAATCGGATGGGGTCTAATCCGATTCGTTACGTTAAGGGGGGAAAATCCGATAAGAATTCCGATCCGAAATCCGATATAACGGATAAAATCCTATAGGATCTCGAATTCTCGGAAACGGATTTTGGATTTCAGACTATTATTGACATCCCTAATTTCGGCATACAATTCATAAATTCCACCATGACCTAAAATTTATCTCGTAGATTAAAATCTACACAACTTTCACGGTTAACCAAAATGATTTGGTATTAAAAATTATATTATAACAGTTATAATATAAAAATAGTGGCTGAGGTGGAGTATAATCCACATAGAATAGAATGTGCAGTCTATACCACATATGGATTGAATTCCAAAGGAAAATGTTAGGTTTGCATTCGAACGGGCATGCCCTGAGATGTGTTGGGAGTGGGATGCTATGATTGTCTACCATAAGAGACAGCAGGTCCCACGCATGATGACACAGAGATGTGAAGTCTTCTTTACACACACCGTCTGATTCGGTCTGATTATGTAGAAAACGGATACTAATCTAAGGTGGCAGTCAGAGAACGTTATAGGAGTTGGTCTTGCCAATTATAGTCCAGCAGACCCAAGGTTACAGTCGTGATTAGGTTAGGGTGAACTTTGGTCTGGGCCGCCACATAATCAATGCCGTTAAAAATAATTAAATCCCAAGGGATCGGACGGATGTCTATATATGACATATAACGAATCGTTCCGCGCCGTGAAGTGGTGCTTGTGTATCTTTACAATTACAACCATCGATTTCATCATCCCACGGCTCGGATCGTTCGGTTATATGTTTTATATAAACTTATATGGCCGTCCGTCGGATCGTTGGGTTTCCAGATCCGATTAGACTTCCAAAACTCAAAAAATCCGACCAAAAAATAGAACCACGTCCTTGATTTTCCGAATTTGGTTAGGCTTCCTTAATTTTCATGGCTTTCCTTAACAAACAGTGATGCCGGTTTCCTCTTATAACTGTGATTTTATATGAAGAACAAACTCTTAATTCTTTATATATCGGACCTCATTCTTTATATTGAGTTTCTTATTGCGAACAAGCTTTAGTGTATATTTTATTTTCTCCTGTAAAGAATCTGTTCCTGATGACAAGGTGTTGATGATGATGCCCCATTAAAGAATTCCAATGCGAAGCTTACAAAGAATTAAAGAAGGTTTTTTTTTTTTTCTGACCATTGTTGAATTTACAAAATTGAATTTTTTGTGTTTCTATAAAATTCTGTTTTGGTTTTTGGAGAGCCTAGAGGAGTGTTTTGATTCATTATGAATTGGATACTTATTATATCAAATAAGGTAGAATTAATTATGTCATGTGGGTTGTAAGATTAGGTATATCCTAATGTAAAGTACAAAAGTTTAACGATTTATTGGAATAAAGTACACCAGGAACAGCAACAACACCAGCCGGTTTCAGGAAAAGATATGTTGCACAACCAAGATAGAGGGGGACGTAGGGCTTATGTTTATTGATATATCTACAACACCTTCAATAAAGAGTACCCCAATCCAACGGCAGAGCAAACGGTTCCAGGAACTCCAAGCATTGAACGCGATCGTTTTACTTCGCAGGTATGAGCTGTCAACAAAGATCGGCACATAAAGAATCTTTCACCCAAATTGGGTGTTGGACATCAAAATAAACGTAATATTGCCATTGAGACATGCTTTGTTCATTCCCCCCAAAAATACATGAACCTTCAATGGTGATCCCTTTCTCCCCAACGATATTTTTTAAACCATAATTTTTCTTATCTATATCCAAAAATGAAATAGTAATTCCTTAGCGTTGGTAAGCCCTTACTAAGGCCACGGCCGGGGCTATAAGCCCCGGTTAATTTGACACGACCAACAAAACACTAGGGCATGCTTAAGAGGTCATGGTCGGGGTTGAAAGCCCCGGCTAATTTGACACGACCAACAAAACACTAGGGCATGCTTAAGAGGCCACGGTCGGGGCTGTAAGCCCCGACTAATTTGACACGACCATCAAAACACTAGGGCGTGCTTAAGAGGCCACGACCGGGGCTGTAGGGCCCGACTAATTTGACCCGACCAACAAAACTCTAGAGCCTGCTTAACAGGCCATGGTCGGGGCTGTAGGCCCGACTAATTTGACCTGACCAATAAAACACTAGGGTCGCTGGCCCTGACTAATAGGCTCGATGTTTCACAGTTCTAATCTAATCAGTTTTGTTAACAACTAAAATTTTATGGGAGAATATTGACCAGCGACCAAACAACAAAAAGAAATCAAAAAAGGTTGAGTCCCGACCATAGGTCGGGGTGATACCTAGTATATATACACACACCCCACAATGCACACATTCACCACAATTAAAAAATTATCTTCATATTTTATTTTATAGTTTAACAACCATAAATATAATTAAAACTAAATATTTATTCCTTATAAGTTAAGTTTTAAATTACAATCCAAACAAATATTATGGATGGGTTTATGCGCCAAAATCGTATTAAGAAAATTATGTGAAGTTACACTATTAACCCATTAAAAAGTATTTCGTCCCGATATTCAGTAACCAAAAATACCGGATATTACAATGAAGAAGGTTCTGATTTGGAGGAGGAGCGAATCATTCATTTCATATTCACAACAGTCTCAAAATAAAAGTTCATTTTGTTCAAAAACTATCTTTTTCTTCTCTAACCCTCTAATTAATATAACCTCACTCATCATTAATTAATTTAACTTAATCATTACACTAACTAATTATTATCTAAATTAATTAGGAAGGGTGACATAAACATTTGGATAAGAGGTAGCATAAATTTACTTCTAAATATCCTCCTAAAAATGAAATGATATCCTCCAAAAAAAAGAGTGGTGCCCAAAAAAATCATTCTTGTTAAATGTATATTAATGGACAAAGTACAATATACCAAACTACAGACTCTAGGCTATTAAAGGACGGGCTTTAAGATACATATTAGCATTGTTTAATGTATATCAATGGACAAAGTACAATATACACCAACTACAGATCCGAGGCTATAAAAGCTTTAACTTAAAGAATTGATTAAATTACAGAACTAACTAACCTGACGTCTTTAGGGGCGACCCTGAAAGAATTAGGGGCGACATAATAAGACAAAATAGGTTGAAAATATTTATATGTCCCTTCATAATCGGTAGTTTAGTATTTTTTTTATCTACCGATTACAAAATTTCATTTTTGGGGAAACTCTATATTCGGTAGTTATATGAACTATTTTGACTACCGATTATAGGCTCAACCAAATTAAAAAAATAGAGGATTTTTGCAAAATCTCATTTTGGAACTACTCTATATTCGGTAGTTATATGAACTATCTTGACTACCGATTATGGTAGGATTTCAGCAAAGAGAGCCACTGTATAATCGGAAGTCTGGATAACTTCATTTACTACCAATTATAGGCTCCACCAAAATTAAAAAAAAAGAGGATTTTTGCGAAATCTCATTTTGGGGCAACTCTATATTCGGTAGTTATATGAACTATTTTGACTACCGAATATGATTGGATATTTGCAAAGAGAGCCGGGATAATCGGAAGTCAGGATAACTTCAATTACTACCGATTATAGGCTCAACCAAAATTCAAAAAAAAGAGGATTTTGGCAAAATCTCATTTTGGGGCTACTCTATATTCGGTAGTTATATGAACTATCTTGACTACCGATTATGGTAGAATTTCGGCAAAGAGGTCTACTGTATAATTGGAAGTCAGGATAACTTCATTTACTACCGATTATAGGCTCAACCAAAATTCAAAAAATAGAGAATTTTCGCAAAATCTCATTTTGGGGCTACTCTATATTCGGGAGTTAAATAACCTAAATTCACTACCGATTATGGTAGCATTTTAGCCAAAGGTCTACTTTAATCGGGAGTCAAGATAACTTTATTTACTACCGATTATAGGATAATCAAAATTCAAAAGATAGAGGATTTTATTCTGGGGATACTTTATATTCGGAAGTTATATAAACTAAATTGACTCCCGATTGTGAATTAACTTCCCGATTGTAAAGTTATCTACCGATTGTAAAGGCTAATTTGGCCAATAAAAAAATGGGAGATAAGGGATGGCTACATTTTACGTTTTGGTGACCTTTTTTGTCTTTTTATGTCGCCCCTAATTCTTTTGGAGTCGCCCCTAAAAATGCTAGGCTAACTAACTAACTACCGACCATATTTTATTTTATATTTATGAAGCATACTAACTCCTTCAACATAGCTAAGTACTTTTTGAATATTAATACGTTAATCAATCAAAAGGATGTTAGTATGAAATATGACGTAATTATACATTTCAAAACTAGTCCACGCTCCAAATTCGATCATCTAAGGGCAATTCCTATGGGAATGAACAAACTCATGTTTTTGTTGAGCCAGGTGGATTGCCAAACTGGTTTTTCCACTATGGTAAAGCACTGGGCGTTAGATAACTAAGCGCGCGAGCGAAAGAAAAACGCTGGAGTTTGTAGGTAAAGCGCTGGCATTGGAAGGACAAGCGTTGGCGCTCAAAGCTTCAACGCTGCGCTTGAAGGAATGACGTTGGCGTTTGTAGCAAAAACGCCAACGTGTAGTTTTTTAAAATTCAAAATTCACTTTTTACCTCTATAAATTACCATCAATTTCAAACAATTCACTCACATCAAAATTTACTTCTCTTGAATTTTCTCTTCTAAAATCTATTTCTCAATGGATGAAAAGGCGATCACACTTTTTTGCGATGCAAAACTTGAAGCTGTTGTTTCTAAGATATGTGGGAGTTTTAAAAAGATTGAAAATTGTAAGAGGGAAGTGCAAGTTTTTGAAGTTGCTCCAAGAAAATGTTCCACTAAAAGGAAAAGAAGAGCTCCAGTTTTGAAAGTTAACAACAAAAAATTCAAAAACAAAGGCGAAACTGTCAAAGAGCGCGTTGAATGGAAGATACGTCAAATGAAGATAAACAGGAGGCCAAAACTTGTACTCGATTTTTATTGAAGTTGTTTAGTACGTTTTATTATTGCCTAAGTTTATATCTTGTAAAAGAATTGACATCAAAATATTTAGATTTTAAAATAGAGATTTCCACTTCAAATGAAGCAAAATTTATTACAATTTAAACTTGCAAATAACATCAAACTACATTTTAATAAACCACAACAAAAACATCAAACTACATCAAATCCAGCGACATTCTCTATGTAGAGTTCATAGCACTCAAAATGCTTAAACTTTCTTCCGAGCGATGGTTTTTTGTAAAACAGATAAACAACAAGTTCAAATATTTATGATGCAGTTGATCAATGAGGACAAAGGTAAGATACTCACCAGTTCTTCGTTGGATAGTCCATAATAGCTACGGTGAACCATCCACAAAACTTCCGTATAATGTTTGACTTCCTTATTAATGAATGCAATTCTTAGTTCTAGGCCCTTACTGTTTCTTATGGTTTCGTTTCGCGATGCTACAAAATGTCCCAATTCTCTTTCCCAGAAATAGTCACTGTTCATTGGTCTCATCGTACGATGTAACCAACATCGAACAAGAGTAACATCTTCTTCCATTTTAAAGACCGAGAGCGGCATTCGAGTGCAGTATAAATGTGCTTGAGATGGACCATCTTTTAGAATTCTAAAACACGCTTCGTAACGAAAAGGTTTGTCGTGAGCTTCCTCCCAATTATCAAGAGCTGTTTGGATCACTTCATCTTCAGTTACACCGATGAACTTTTCTCGATCAATTTCCATTACCATAGAAAGAAATGGCTGGACTGTAAGCCCAATAGATTGAAAATGAGCACGTAATCGACAAGCATCTCGGTTTCCTAGGTTTCCCGTCAGTGAGACGAACATTGAAAAAACGTTCTCCCAAAAAGAACCGTCTTGAAAGCCCATACCAGTGATTACCCTATGAAAAAAATATGCTTTGCATATAGTTATATCCTCTTCTTCAGTAAACTTGGGACCACGATTTATAACAGACATTTCTGCAGAGTGAGAGAGATTAAGAGTTTTATAAAAGAAGAAGAAGAAGAAGTGATTTTGGAGATGGGAAGAATGGAATTTATAGGTCGAGAAAGAACAAAGAGCCGTTGGAAATGTATCCATTGGCGTTGGTAGGAAAACCGCGCGGCTTTCCTTTAAGCGCCCGTTTGAATTACCATATGAGTTGGCGTTTGAGTAAAACCGCGCGACTTTAATAAAACCGCCCGTTTGAATTACCAACGCCTATTTTTTGTTATAAATACAACACTAGGGGTGGCCTCTCAACCAAATCAACAGATTTATTTCTCAACATCCACCATGTTTTCTAAAGGAAAAGCGAAGCAAATATTATGTGTCGAGGAAAAAGAGGTTTGTCCATTATGTTTCATGGATAACCACAGTCTTATGCAATTCCCTTGGATGTGTTCAAAGTGTCTGTCGGAAGGTTGTTCACGCATCAGAATGGTGATTGAATCACAACCAGAAAAGCTCAGGTATTTGCAATGTCAAGATCCCAACTGTCCATAGGAACCACATATGCTAGATGATGCTATGAAGATTAAAAAAGAAGAAGAAGAAAAGATTGCAACACTCTGCAAAAACTTCAAACTTAAAGCCAAATTGAAGAAGAAGTTGTTATTACACTGCAAGCATTGTGGATATAGAGATCACGAATACAAACATTGTCCACAGAGAATCAGTGGATGCTCAAAGCCCGATTGCAAGACTTTTATGCATTTGCGGACTTCTTATGAAGAAGACACATATGGAAGGCATTTCTGGGAATGTCCTAAGTGTTTTTTGGTGGAGTGGGCTGATTGAAGTTGAAGGACAAATCGATTCACTATGGTATTATGTTATTTAGTTTGTTGTTTATTTTGTGTTATTACGATTATCTAAAACCATCAATATCATAAGTAATTTAAATTTTTCCTCGATTAAACATTGCACCATCAATTTCATAAATAAAAACATACTGCATTGAACAACAACATCATACATGAGAATAAAAGAAATACATTAAATTAAAACAACTAGTACATAGGCGTCAATTCTCGGCGGGTGGTGGCATTCCTAGGGCGACGTAGGGATCGTATTTGATGAGCACCCTAAGAATGTTGAAACAAGCATGGAAGTCGAAAGGACGACCGCGGTGATATGCTGGCCACATCGCTAGATTTTTGGGAAACACATCATGTTCGGCTTCACCGTTGAGCTTATTTTTGTGATTCTCCATTAGTTGAGTGACGAATTCCGATACATTACACGAAATTACACTAAAACGATGCGCCAATCCGTGACAATCACGCCCATGAATGTTCATCGTTTCAGCGGCGAACATTTTATAAACTTTCTCCCAGAACGTCAATTGGGATACATTCCTACCGGTATCAGCAACATCTTGTGTGTGAAAAACGTAGGCTCTGCAAATAGCTAAATCCTCTTGTTGAGTGTATCTAACACCACGAACTCTGGGAGGCATTTTTGTAGATGATTTGAGAGTGAAGAATGTGTAGAATGTGTGAATTTGGAGTTGAAATGAGGAGTATTTATAGAACTCAAAAATTATAGCCGTTAGATCACAAGAGTTTTCAGCCGTCCAGATTCAGCCGTTGGCGCTTCTATGACAAACGCGGCGCTGGAAGGACAAGCTCTGGCGCTTTAATCAAGACCGCGCGCTGGAAAGAAAAGCGCCAGCGCTTTTGTCTCAAACGCCAGCTTTTGAGGCAAGCTCGCCCGACCTATCATCAAACGCTCGCTACATCCTACAACTCAATGAACAAACCAACAAATTTGTTGGTTTGATCATCCATTTTTCATGTTTGTTGAGTCCATAGTGGGAGCAAAATGCACAAACTTAATAGTTTGTTCATTCCATAGGAAGTGCTCTAATAAAACTTATATATGAAGATCTTAATGAATTTGTGTACCTCTTCTGGCATACGGTCCAGTGTTCGCATCAATTGAACCAGAGACCGGACCATTTTACAAGTAGACCTAAATACTTTTAGAATATTTATAAGTTAATCAACCAAAAAGATGTTAGCATGAACTATGATGTAATTATACATTTCAAAATTGTTACATATTTATTTATTTTATTTTATTTTGTTTTGTTTTGTTTTGTTTTATTTTTATTTTTATTTTTATTTTTTTTAGAAAGGAAATACTTAAGAACGAAAAGAAAATGTTTTTACAAGAAACTTGTTGGAAGCTTATCATGCTTAAAAGCTATGGCGGAACTAGGATTTGAATCTAGGAGGGGTTTCAAGAAACAAAATGCATACTTAATAATATATGGGCTGGCTTCACCATAGATTTAACTGGGATTGAGTTAAAATCAGCTAAAATTCACATGCATTTTAACAATTTTTTTTTGTTTGGGGGTGGCTTAAGCCAGCCCATGCTTGGCTGTAGTTCTGCCCCTGCTTAAAAGAAAACAAGTTGGGCTCCAACACCTTTTTGAATATCTAAACCTATATATTCTAACGAAAAGAAAATTACCAACTTTTTTTTTTTTTTATTATTATTATGATTATAATTTTTTTTAATATATATATATATAAAGCATACCTGCAATCGCAATTTGAATAGCTAATGAAGTGCCATATGGTTTGATGCGGAAAATAGATGCACATATAATTCAGTGAAGCATCACTAATGGGTGAGAACAATGTTGTCACTGAATTTTCCTCAGTTTTCCCCCCCTAAACATTAGAATATCTCGTTTCCCCACCAAAGCCCGATATTTTCAAGGTTTTTTCCTGTAAATCTTAAAATCCTAAATCAAAACCAGATTTCACCCATGAATTACTTCATCCTCCTTAGCTAAATCCCCCTTACTACTGGCCCATTTAACGCTGTAGTCCCATATTCTTTCTGGATGTGTTCAATTTTTACGATGTTCAATTTTGGTGTTCTAACTCTTCTGGTGTTCATTTTAAAAATCTCTAATTGAAGAGATGTTGCTAATGATTAAATTATCTACCTTTTTGGTTTGGTCCCAATTCCAACTGATTGATTGTGGACAATATTATTAATTCAATCATGTCGATTAGTTGTCCGCAATTTCTTCTAGGTCTCGATGTTTAATGGTCTGTTGAAATTGAGTTTAATCTCCGCCTCCTTTGAACCTGTTTTTTCATCATGATGTTAGATTTTCTTCCACAAGTTTCTCTATTGCAGCCGGATTGCACTTCTATTACCAAGATAACACTTTTCATCCACGAGGATGATATCATCCCATCTTTTCATAAAAAAATTTCAAGTCGTGGAGATGCAGAAACTATAGGTGACACTATTAAAGGTTTACAACTAGGATTTGAGCCTTATTTTTTGTTGTTAATCACTTATCATCTTAGAAATATCAACTCCCTATTTCCTGCTTATTTTTTTGCGTATCTGAATCACATCTCCTCTTTGGTTTGTAATCATAATATTTCTTCTCTTCCTATTTTTATGAACCTATTTCACCTATAAATTCAACCCAAAACCACATTATTTTTCACCCATATTTTTCTCATATGAGTTTGCTTCCTAGCCTCTTCTTTTAAAAGTTTTTCTTCCTTTCTTTGCTTGCTCTGGTTTAATTTCAATATGTCAAGTCTTGAAACTTGTGATGTTCCTTTTAATCATTTTTGTGAGTGATGCTAGGAATGCTGTGATTCCTGTTAAGCAATATCATAAGCTAGTGGGTACTTTTTTTTTGATCGGTAAAGAATTTGGTGTTGGCGAGTTTCGAACGAAGGCACTGGTATCATCACCCAGTAAATTTACCACTATACTAAAGTGACACTAGTGCTAGTGGGTACTTTTATAACTAAGATGGATATACAAATTCATGGCTTCTCAAAAAAGCTTTAAAGTTTAGATGGATCTTTCTGGTGATCTATCTGTTAGCAAATTAGGTAGAGGTTTTTATCTCTTGAAATTTGAATGTCAAAATGAAATGTTTAAAATCCCGAGGCAAGGAACCAGACTGGTATGTGGGGATGTTTTTTTGATTCAAAGATGTGACTTCAGTATTTTACCTCAAAATTTTGATATGTATTGTGAGGTTTTTCAGATCACTCTCTATAACCTTTTCCTGAACAAACCAGCTTAGTAAATGTGATTCATAACACTTCTTTTCCAGGAGAACTCATTGCTTATGATAACCCAATCCCTACCTATTTTGCTTACATCTCCATTATAATAAGGCTCAAAATAGATTTATCCCAATCTCTTAGCTTTGGTAAGTATGTTGCTAACAATAATCATGGTCTCAACTGGATTGCATTTCAATATCAAGAACTTCCTAGGTTATTCAGTGAATTTTGCCACAAATGAGGACACCTGGCTGAAGATTATTTAGAACTTTTTCTGTTTAATCATCAAGAGCTGTAACCTCAAGCTTCACCTCAACATACACAACCAGAGATTGATCTTGTGTATGATCATATGTCTGACGATGATGTTTATTGGCAAGAAATGCTTCATAATGCGGATATAGATGAACCGGAGAGGGACTTGAGTATTTGGAGTCTAGAACACAGTATATCGCCTGCTTCTTCAGGCCAAGATAACTCAGCAATTTCTTTCTCAGATGGTGAAGGAGGCAACATCGATTTCATTCTGACTCTTCCCAGATTATAAGAGAACTATTTCTGCAGCTTGGGATTTAAATGAAAATGATAATTTCATTGAAGAACAATCATCTATTCAACTTACAGTTCCTGCATTGACTATATCTGAAGACCAACAACCTCATAGCCGTATCAGATTCATTGTCTCAGATGAAGAAGATGCTGAATTCCTCTTAGACTCGAAAAATTCGAAAATTTGCAAGTATAGCTATCAAAAGAGTTAATCCAGACCAACAAGCTTTCTTAATAGATTACAAGTTGGGACCTCGGCTGGAGCAAGTCATGCCAAAAATGTTTCAAATGAAGAAGTTCAGCAATGGACACAACAATATCAACCTATGAAATGATTCAAATCTTCATCAATGATTCAGTTAACCTCTGTAGCTAGCTCAAATTATGAGACCTCTGATTCAATTGAAGAAAACTATTCAGCAAGCTTCTCAGCAAATGACCTATCTCAGAACAATTAGCATCCAATACCAAATCAACAAGTCTGTGCTAACAAAAACTGCACCATGAACTAATTATGACACATTCAGAACTTCTAAACTGGGACACATTTAAAGGGCCGGTGGTTACTCTCAATATTTTTTGGTTGAACTTGTTTTCACATATAATTATGGCTTGTATTATTATGTTGTTTTAGTTGTTTATAAGTTTAGTATTTACTAGACTATATAGAGATGGTTGACTTGCCACCTTTTTGTTTAAGCTCACTATATCTATTTTCTTATTGTTTAAGTTGTTTATTAGTTTAGTTATCTTCTAGGTTACTTTGAGCTGGTGGACTTACCACCTTTTCTGCTTAAGCTCATTGTACCTTCTTCCATATAGTTGTTTGATTACAATCTACCACAATTCTAGCTATATGATCATATTCAGTATCTGATATATATATATATATATAATAGAGTATAAGTTTTATAGTGTAGTTTTTCACTGTTTATTTATATTACAGTCCTAGCCTTAAAGTTTTTCTTTTGATTTTATCCTTCAGTATGTATTTTCTTCTACATTCAGGATCCTCATTTAATCCCATACGGTCTAAAAATATCTTGCTAAGCAATTCTAGCTTCTTACCTAAATAGTATTATACCGTCTAAAAGTCTCTTGCTAAGTATTTTTTAGCTACTTACCTAAATAGTATCAATCTTGCATCTTTCTAATCACCTTTTCATTATTTCTCTTTTTGGCGGATCATATCCAATTTCCGACCCAAATTTGTCCTTAACCTCTTTGATATTTGAACTTTGTCCATCATAACAACCTCTTATCAGTAATTATGATACATTCAAACTAATGCCAAACTCTTTGAACCTTTGCACCTTCATTCCCTAAATAATTCTCTCAAAACAACCTCATCTTAACTCCCCCAACCAATCTCTCATATCTATCTAACTCTTTTATCTCCTTATATTTAAACTTCCTTGAATTTTTTTTCATTTTAATATTAGCCCACAAAGCCCATAAAACTTTATATCAAACCCAGCAACACATATACATCATATCCTCCCTGCTGAAGCAACTCTTATAGCTCAGTAAAATAATTTATTTCCCCAATGACAACATTAGCTTGGAATTTCCAAGGAATAAACCGACCAATCACTATCCAACATTTAAGAGGATTAGTTACCCTTCACAAGCCCAATATTGTATTTCTTTCTGAAACCTTAATCAAATAATCATCACATGAGAGGCCTGGCTCAAACCCTTCAGTATCATAATCATTTCTCAGTTCCCAAAATAGGAAGGCGTGGTGGTATCTGCCTAATGTGGGACAACAACCTCAACCTCCAAATTTTAACCCATTCGCAAAACTATATCCATGCAAAAGTTACCCCACCACCCCCTGAGCAACCGTGGTTATGTACTGGAATTTATGGTTCACCACATCCGAATTTAAGGACAAACCTATGGCAAGATTTTCCTTCAATCTTCAAAAACATCAACCCAACTATGCCTTGGGTTTTGCTAGGAGATTTCAATGACATTCTGGATCAATTAGAAAAAAGAGAGGAAGAAGACAAGCAACATATGCACAATCTCAACCAATCCTTACAATGATGGACCAGATGGGTTTTACGGACCTAGGGTTCCGAGGCGACCCCTACACATGGACAAACAACTAACTGGGGAAAGATAACATTCATGAGAGACGCATTTATGTGTCTATTTTCATCTCTATTGTGTATATTTTTAG
>JAJJMB010016582.1:0-23628 GCA_023531105.1 Papaver atlanticum | reverse complement strand
TTCGAGCAACGAACCTTTTTACCACTACAACTATAAAACGACATCAGGATAGATCCCTTGCAACCCAACATTGGCGAACAACAAATCCTCATGTAGCAGTTACTCACCTCCTGAGGATAGCAGCTGATCATGCCCCCATCCTATTGCAAGTGAAAGTAATAGATTGGCAAGGAACAAAAAATTACAAATCCGAACATCTATGGCTATCTCACCCACAACTCAAAAAAGTGGTTGAATCGGCTTGGATTCAACAACAAGATACTGAACCAACCCTAGACCTTCAATTGAAGCTCATAACAACCAGTCTGTCACTCTCAAAATGGAATAAAGAAACCTTCGGGCACCTACCAACTATGATCAAGAAATCAACAACTAAAATAAAATTGCTCAACATCAGTGTGCTACCCAAACAGAAAGTGACCTATAATTCTTGTTGGTCCGAGAAAAGTAGCTAAGAAGCAACCATGCGGATCTGCTACAATGTCAGGCAACATACTGGTAATAAAGATCCAGAATTCAACCCAAGATATCAACCCAAGATTAACTACTAGACAAATGGACTTACTTACTAAGGAAGTGTCTATAACATAAATCGAACAATCTCTCTTCTCCATAAACTCTGAGAGTGCTCCTGGTCCAGATGGTTACACCAGTAAGTTTTACAAAGTTTTGTGGGAAACAACTCATACTCAATTGATTGCTATGGTCAAAAGTTTTTTCAATAATCTGAATATACACCCACTCATGAATCACACAAACTCATGGTGTCTGATGAGGATAATAGTAACCTCATGGAGACACCAAGTCATGTTGAAATTAGGAATGTTGTGTTTAATATGGCTCCTAACTATTCTCCTGGTCCTGATAGATTTCCAGCCATCTTTTTTAAAAAAAATTGGGACTTAGTTTCTATGGACATTGTTAATATGGTTCAAAGATTTTTTACTACAGGCTTTCTTCTCAAAGAGCTAAACAATAGTTTTATTTCTCTGATCCCTAAAACCAAAATACCTGATGAAGCTTCTCATTTCAGACCCATTAGTTTGTGTAATACGACGTATAAAATAATTTCTAAATTGCTTGCTAATCGTATGAAACAATTACTGGATAAGCTTATTTCGCCATTCCATTCTGCTTATGTCCCTAATAGGCAAATTTCAGACAACATTGTAGTTGCGCATGAAATTATTCATACGATGAAAAAGAAAAAAAGGGAAAAAAGGTTATATGGGCTTAAAGATAGATATGTCTAAAGCGTTCGATAGGGTTGAATGGAATTTTTTGTTAATGGGTTTTGGCCATGACTGGTGCAACCTTATTAGACAATGTATTGAAACCACTAGCTCTCCTGTTCTTCTGAATGGCTCTCCGGGTAAATTTTTTTTACCTACTAGAGGAATCAGGCAAGGAGACCTACTGTCTCCTTACCTTTTCATTTTGTGTATGGAAGCGCTTTCTCGCTATCTCATGTTTGGCCAGAAGAAGGGGCTTATTCATGTTATTAAAATTACCAAGAATGCTCCTCCTATAAATCATCTGTTGTTTGCAGATGATTGCTTAATTTTTGGCAATGCCGACTTGGCTGAGAGCAAAAATATACTCAACATCTTCACTAAATTCCGTGAAGGATCTGGGAAACTCATAAATTTTCAAAAATCAGGGATATTTTTCAGTAGTAAAGTTCCTAACAAGTTTCAAAGGATTATGATAAAAATCCTTAAAGTTCAGAAAATAAAAATGAATGATAAATACCTGGGGTCTCCGTTGTTTACCAATACTTCGAAAATTGTTTGTTCTGAACCAATTGTTGAAAAAATAGCTAGTAGATTAAAAGGATGGAAATGCATAAATTTATCTGCTGCTGGTAGAGGTGTCTTAGCCAAAACTGTGATTGAAACGATTCCAAATTACCAAATGAACTGTTTTCAAATTCCAAAATATACGTTAAAAAAATTTCTGCTCTCCAGAGGGATTTTTTCTGGGGTAAAAAGGATGGCAAATCTAAAGGTTTATACCTGAAAGGTTAGCGTCCAATTTGTAAAATCAAGTTAGAAGGGGGTCTAGGTTTGAGAAATATTGAAATAATGAATGAGGCTATGATAACTAGGATAGGATGGAGACTGGTGTCTTACCTTGAGTCTATGTAGGCAATTATTTTTAAACTAAAATATCTCCCAAATGGTGACATTCTTGATAAAAAATTTAAAACCAAAGTGAATGATTTTTGGTTGTGGAAAGGAATAGTAAAAAGTTTTCAGAATCTTAGGAAATATAGTTATTGGGAAGTTAATAATGGAAAGGATATTGATATCCTAATTCATAAGTGGATTCCATATGAAGACAATACTGTCCAAACTCTGGATTCTTTTGGGGATCAAGGTTATGTTAAAATATGTGATCTCTTCAATGAAGAAGCCATTGACTGGGATGTTGATAAGCTTAAATTGTGCTTTGATGATGAAACGATACAAAAAATCTTAAAAATAAAGATTAATGCTAGCAAAAAGGATAGACTCGGGTGGAGTCTAACTAATGATGGGGAATTTTCTGTTAAGTCCTTGTACAAACAACTTAGTGTGGACTCTGGTCAGAGGCCAGGCACCTCTGATGTAAAGCCTAGCACTTGGAAGAGAATGTGGAAAACGGGGGTGATGCCGAGAATTAAAGTTTTCTTGTGGAAATGTTTACATGATATTCTCCCCGTGGGAGAAAGAATCAGTAAAATTTTGAATGATATAAATACTACATGTTGTCTTTGTAATGGGTCTGTTGAAAGTGTCGATCACATATTCATGAACTGTGATTTTTTCAAAAATGTTTGGAAACACTTACCTTACAAAACTAATGGTATGAAAATGAAAAGTAACACCATTCATAACTGGATTAGAACATGGTTTAAACAAAAACGTAAAACAGGTTATCATGATGATGTTAGCTGGGAAAATATTTGTGCTATCACTATGTGGTTTGTTTGGAAAACTAGGTGTGAATCTGTGTTAATGGAAGTAAACCAAATTACAAGTACACAGCTTTTCAGATTATGACACATATAATGACAGCTAAGAAGTTGGAGGTTACTAAGAAAACTGATCTTGAAGAAGGAAAACAATGGCAGGCTTATTGTTCTGTGTTTCACACAAAAATGATACTAATGATTATATAATTATGTTTGCCACAGATCATACAGGAAAGTTCATAGGTGCAAGGTGCATCAGTGCACCACAAGGTGTAGAAAGCAAAGATACGGAGAAGACCATGATTCCTGTGATGCATTGGTTAGCTGATATAAAATGCAAAAGTGTCGCAGTATCCTGGAAGATGAAAGAGTCCTCTGGTGACTCTACACAGTTGGATAGAAAAGTAAATATGAATAAGTATATGCTAGATAAGAATTTGAGTAGGAGTTTCAACAAGTTTAGATCTTTTGAAGTAAACATAAGTAATACCCTAGAAGTAAATGCAGTACTGATGGAAATGTTTAGACTTAGGATTCTTTTTGAGAAGGATTGGTCGTGGTCGGATAAAGAGGAGAGAAACATGAAAAACTGGCTTGAAGCAATAGATAGAATGGATCTATCTAAAGATAAAACATGTTCTACATTAGGTTTCTCACAAGGAGATGAAGGTTGTCTTAATAACAACAATAGAGGAGACACAAATAGCGATAATGGTTTCAGCATGGGGAGTTTGGAAGGGCCTGATTATGGAGTTTTCGATACTGCTAACACTTTCAGTAGAGGCGGAAGAGAAATACATAATCTAACTGATGGCGGAATGAAGGTTTGCGTGGCCAGAAGTGTTACAAAGGATGGCGCGAAAAGGGGATGTTTCAAGAATTCTGTTTATGAAAAAGGGAACTCGAGCACTGAAGTGGGAAACAAGAATTCTATGTATACCAACAATGTTAACACTAGGTATAATCCTCAAGATTATAGCCAATTTGGGCATGTAACTATGTTGTCAAACTATGTTTTTAATGAAAATTAAGTTCTTTTTTGCCAAAAAAGAAAAAAAAATGAATCACACAAACCTCACTTTAATTCCTAAAATTGACCACCCATCAAAACGTTCGCAATTCAGACCCATAGGACTCTGCAATGTCACATATAAAATCATCGCAAAATTCCGGGTGAACCGAATTAGGCCACTCATCCCTTTCTTCATAAGCCCATTCCAAAGTGCGTTTGTTCCTGAAGAAAGCCCATTCCAAAGTGCGTTTGTTCCACAGATATCAGTGAAATGACATCTTAAGCGAAAACGGAAAGAAACCTTGGTAGGGAAAAGTGGGGTGTCTTACCTGTAAATTGGCTCGCATAGACTATTTTGTACATTTTCACCCCTTGTACACTTTATTCATTATTTACTTTTACACTGTCGATTCTTTTGGCCCCTTCTAATTTCAATCCCTTGCTCTCTTCCAAATTTCGGTACGACACAGTTAATTTCATCTTGGGTTGATTTCGCAACATGTGGATGACCATGGCAACTTCTGGTTCAATTTTTAGTTTTCATCCTCTTTAAACCTTTATCACTTCGGGAATCTTTGTGCGCATTACCCTTTCTTTTTAATCAGCGTAGACTTTTGTTGTCTCCAGCAGATTCTGCCAAAATCCCATCATGATCAACTGCAGAACTAACGGTGATGATTGGTACTCGTTTAGGAAAGTCGGTGGAGTTGTGTAGGAAAGAGATTCCTAATCCAAGCTGTGTTTTCCAAGGAATGTCACCTGTTTAATAAGGAAGCCTGTAAGGGTGAGAATGATATTGTAATCTTGGTGCAGCGGAGCTATGAGAAAATCTTGGTGAAGGGAAGGTATGAGAAATTTATGAGAAATTCTCCGCGGCCGTGACCTCTTGTATGTTCATGTCAGTTTTTTTGCTACTGCTTGAACTTCATACTTCTTCTTCCCGTCTTTCACAATCCGAACACTTTCTCTACTGGGATCGGATGTTAATACATTCTCATCATCTTTCTGAGCGATTCTAGTTTTTATTGGTACAATGTTGCTAGCTGTTGTTTGTCTCTTGGTAGTTTGTTAAAAATCCATGCATAAGTAAGCGCAGTTGCCGAAGTTTTGTTAACAAGTCGTGAGACATGAAGATGCTTGTTTATTTGCTAATCTCTTGTTATAATAATTCCCAGAGATTAACAATTAAACAAGCAGCTAGCAACAATGGCTGGGTTAATGAAAACTGCACTTGCTTATGGATGTCTTAAGAAGAAGAAATCAAGAGAAAACCAACAGCAACAGCAACAGCAACAGCAACAGCAACATTGGGTTGAAACAAGAATCACTGAAGAAGATGAAGAGAATGTATTGATATTTGATCTTGGCGGAGGGACATTGAGTGTTGCGGTTGTCAATATTAGAGATGGATGGAAGAAGTATGCAGTTAAATATGTAGCAGGTAATACTCATCTTGGTGGAAAAGATTTCGATGGACTGACAAGTTCCAGAAGATATTTGTGTAAGTGCAAGATCTAAAAGCAGATTAAGGTTTTCATGTGAAGAAGCTAAAACATCTCTATGTGGTTACACGAACAACAGTCGACGTGGATTCTTACTATGTTCCTGCATTGAATTTTCAGTTTAAGAAAAAATCTATTCCATTGAGTTTTCCTGTGACGCAGCATGTGTTTGATGAGATATCCGAGGGATTGTTTCATGCATGTGAAGAAGCAATTGTCCAGTGTCTTCAAGATTCAAGGATTTCTCAAATTCATGAAGTTATTCTTGTTGGTGGGAGTACTAAAATTCCAAGAATTCGAGAAGATTGTTGTGTAGTGATGAAAAAGGATTGTGTGAGATTGTGAAGCTCAAGGTGCGGCAATTCAAGCAGCAGTTTTGAGTGGTGATGCATTGAGCAATCCGTTAGTGAATGACATTTCGATTAAAGATGTTGCGCCGCTGAGTTTAAGTGCTCATAGTCATGGTTTAGCATTACGTAACTTGGTTCCCAGAAACACAATAATTCCAACTGAAAAAGGCATCGTTTCACAACCCCAAGGGATATTCAGAGAAGATTTTATGTTGGGGTTCATGAAGGTGGAGCGGCGATATTGAAGAACAACAATCTTATGGGTTCATGAAGGTGGAGCGGCGAAATTGAAGAACAACAATCTTATGGGTTATTTCATCTTTGATGGAATTCAACCAGCTGAAATGGGAGTACTGAACGTTGCAGTAAGTTTCGCTGTTGATCGTGATGGGATTTTAAATGTATCTGCTGCTGCGGATGAAAATCATAGACAATTCTCTAGGCGGGTGGCGAACACAAGAGCACTGAGCCACGAGCTCCATAAACTGGAGAATCCAGAACAGGAGGTGGAGGAGGAAAGTAAAGTGTGGCTTTTTGTTTCTCAACATATGTTACGAGAAGTCCTAGTCAGGTGAAAAGGCTGAAGGAGGCAGTGGCATATGCAAACGTATGGTGGAAGAATAATGAACTGCCGGAAGTAAGCGCTTCTGAACTTATATTGGAGGAACTGCAGAGGGCATATTTTCTGATTTTATACGATCGGGAGAATAAGAATGTCTGGGAAAATTTGGATAATATTTTCCCTCTGCTTAGTTTTCCTAAAGTAGACACGTGGTGTAGAGTTGTAGACATAATTCAATTTGCTGTTTGAATCCTTCGTTTAGTAGCTAGACGCATTGTTACTACTGTACTGGGTCAATGATACGAATTGGCCATTTCATCTACTACGCATACCGAATTGAAATATGCATATCCTTGGTCTTGCTGCATCTTTGTTATAGTTCAAGTTTTGTTTCAGGATGTTCTTCCCGTATTGTTGTGTTGTTGGTTCCTTCCTCTTAGGGTGACCCTCCAGGCCTCCTGGCTTTTGGCCGGACAATGGTTGCACTAGTGGTCAAGATTTGGGTCACTTTACTTATTTTCATGAAACTTACAGATCAACTTCATTTTTGCATAATCTTATTGTCTTAATCATACATATACCAAAAAGTCATGATAAACATTTAGTAAATGAGTGATTCTACACTCAACGAAAATCCCACTTCAATTTACACCGAAAGGAAAGGGAATCGGAAGGATAGCACATAGCGTGCTTAACATCGGGATTAGAAAGGGCAGGACTGGGCCATCTGTTGTCTCACGCGGTGGTTGTTTCGGTGAAAAATCCGAAGTCAACATAGAATTATTGTTAGTAAATTTTGAAACAATTTGATTTCCTTCCACGAGTTCATCGTCATTCGTCCACACCTGGCCTGGTCTCAATCTTAATGACAAATTATTCTTAATAGAAATTAAATTTGCAAAAAGTCTACTCTTTAAGCAACCTTATTGAATTTGATACTAGTTGATTTTGTTTGTCTGAACAAAGAATGATGCTGCGTGAAAATTTTCAGGGCCAGTCTCATTCATAAGAAAACTTCAGAAGAAAAAAAATGTCCAGAATTTTCATACCTATGTATAGAACAAAAATTGTGACCCCTTGCTAGGCATTGCATATTTGGCCTTAGTACCAATTTATTTGGTCAGGCAGTATATGTTGAAAAACGACCATGCGTGAAGAAAATTGTGGCCCCTTGATAGTTTTTACATGCATGAAGAAAATTCAAGTTATTTTTTGGGATTTGTTCACACCAAGTGCACAAAGACAATGTCTTCAGTATCCATCAGAGTTAGTTTCAGTCAATTCTAGCTCACCAGATTCAGTCAATTCTAAATAAAAAAAATCTTACTAAAATATGTCAACATGTATTAGGATACTATCGAGCTGCCTGACAAAAAATAGGATGTGTTCAGTCATCTATACATTAACAAGAGCCTAGTGCGGGCGTTAGTATCCCATATATTCCCGAGAATCTTGACTCTTGACTTCTGGATCTCATTGACGAAGTCACTGGAAACTGAAAAGGTTAGTTACTTACGAATTTACTTAATTTTTGTATTAATCGCAACCTTAAATCGCCTCTTCGTAAACCTTAAATGTTAAATCAACTCATTTGCTGAAAGGATGAGTACTGAGGACCACTTTGAATAGTTCTTCTTTCCAAGTCGAAGATTATTTCCTAAAATAAACATACATTTCCATTTCGGTCTAATAGTTCATTACTTAATCATTTAAGTAAAGTACTACATGGTTATTAGCGCCCAACAGCGAGGTCACATTTTCATTGAACATGACCGTGAACTAACAGTAGTCGTTGGCATCCTCGCTGTGATACACTTAAAAATGTATTTTCAAAGCTCCATTAAGATATGAGTTTGAGTGATCTAAATTCTCGTGGTCAAAATCTTAGCGTATCACTCCTAGGGTAAATGATACTTTCACCTAGAGGTATAAAATGTGCCGGCCAGGCACTACCCAGCACACGAAGTCACGTGTTTAGCGTGCTACGTGCTGTGCTGGGCTGTGCCGGAGATTTAGACGTGCTGTGTTGGGTCGTGTTAAATGGCGTGCCGTGCTGTGCTGTGCCAGAAAAATAATTGTGATGTGCCGTGCTGTGCTGTGCTAGCTCACTTATTTTATGTTTTCCATAGTAATTATTTTTCCTATATTTTATGCGTTATTATAGGAATTAATCAGCATAATGTAAAAAAATGTCAAAAAATGGCTTAAATAAAGACATTTTTGTGAAATATGCATAAAATGTGATGTATTGCGTTGTATTTTATGCATGATTTGGCGTGCTTTTTTCGCGTGCCGTGCTGTGCTGTGTCACATGCTTACACGTGCCACGTGCTGTGCCGTGCTGATGTGCCTATTCGTCTGGCACAGCACAACACATTAAGCTAACGTGATGTGCCCGTGCTGTGCCAGGTCACGTGCTGTGCTCGAATTTTAACGTGTTGTGTTGTGCCATAAACGTGCTGGCCCGGCCCAATTAACACCTTTACTTTCACCTTTTGATTTTGTCTAAAATAAGCCAAATTGAAAAGGAACATTATTTAAATACCCCTCAAAATCCACCCTTTAAAATTCCTGACTAGTTTTGGGCCTAGGGTATTTATTTGGGGCCTATAGATTTCTCTATCCACCCAATAGAGAAGGATAAGGGGTGTCTAAAGTGTATTAAAATACTAAATTACCCTTATACAAACTTAATAATTCCAACTATCTAAGAACAAATACTAAAACCTAAATCATTTTTATTAACAATCTTCAATCAAAAAACTAAAACCAATCCATCAAAATCAAAAACTAAAACTTAATCACAAACAAAAATTTAATTCTCCATTTTTTGGTTTTCGGACAATATTTCGGAGACAAATAAATACGAGTGGTTGAGTTAAATCCCTTTAATCCGTTCATTTTAAGAGGGATTCATCAATGATTTAACTATGAATCTCTGAAATTTCTCATTAATTTTTTATGAAACCAAAACAGAATCGGTTGTTATAGGCATTAACGTAAACCAATTTTGTTGATGTTTAAGCGGTAGATATGATACACTTACAGAAACCGATTCTGGGTTGATGTGATGAACACCAACCACAATCGGTTTATGTAGGTGTACCATATCTACCGATTATGGAACCATGTTTGAGTTTGTATAGATATCAAGAATCGATGTATGTGTAACAGTCGAGAAAATCAGTTGTTAACAATCGGTTTTTATATCTACGTATATCAACAGATTAAGGATTTGGTGGTTTTAGAGAAAATTTCCCAAAAACAACAATCAGTTCATGTTGAGTAACATGTGATCCGATTTATGTTAGCATTTTCCTGTACAATTTTTGTCTCCACAATCGGATTACATATATATGTACATAAACCGATTGTCCTACAATCGGTTTGTGTGGTGATGAACAACGACCGATTGCTATTCTTAATTTGGGGATTTAACCCAGAATCGGTTTATGTGGTGCTATCGAATAAACCGATTCTGGGTTAAAATTTTAAATATTTTTCCATCTATGGGTGATCACAAGATGCACCCACTTCTCCATCACCACTAAAGTCTTCACCGTTGCTATAAAGTTTCATTTTTTTCAAACAAAATCACAAATTCTAGTTTTTCTTTTCCCCCCTCTATTTCTTTTTCTTTTCCATGGATTCCTACTCTAATCCTAACACTATAATCAAACTCAAACACTAATTAATTTAACTAATACTAACTTAATTAATCATCACTAATGAATAAAGGGCATATTAGTCGTTCACAAAAATGGATAGATAAGGTTTCTAGAGATTACTTCTTAATGACCTTTTTAATTTTTAGTAATAGGCCTCACCCAAATAAACACAATAGGCCCCAAACTAGTCAGGTTAAAATTGAGGGTATTTATAACATTCCCACAATTTTGAAAAGGTGAAAGTATTATTTTTCTTAGGACGGCGAGAGTACTCTCTGAAATAAAACTTTTTTTACTTAAATATGGAACAAATTATAATTTTATTTTAAATGTATTAGTACCGGACTCACAATATTTTGCTCATGATTCAGATTTTTTGACACAATTTCAAATTTTGAGTTAAGTTGTAAATTTAAGGTCGCGAGTTTGATTTCAAATTAAATTGAAGATTTTAGATCTAGAGACGTTTTTTGGGTCAAAAGGTAGACCAGATCATAAACTTTTGCCATCGAGGTAGATTTTGGTTCATTTGAAAATAAGGAGGACATGGTAGAATTTGGGCTGGACACTTTGGCAGATTCTAAATGATAGTAATAAAGTTTCTATTACAATGGAAAATCTTTCAAATAAATGGTCACACGCGTATTTTGGACCGTTTGACTTGCAATGTAGTTTTTATACCATGAAATAAGTTTTGCATTGTAGAGAAAAATTTTGGTATAGGTCACACGATGCATGGATGTACAAAATAACAAAACCCAACTAACTAAAACCATTTGAGCAGCAAGAGTTTTAGAGTCCGGAACAGATTTGGATCACACCGACAGTTTTTGGATTAAAGTGTAAAATTTAGGTGACGAGACAAAACCCATTTTGGATAAGATTTAAATTTAAGAATACTGGATAATTTTGGAGTTGCGAACTTGAGGCATAGATTTCAGTCAAAAAATAAGAAAAAAGAAGAAGAAGATAGATTAAGGTCACAAACTTTGGATCATGGAGCAATTCTTTTGCAGGAGATTGATTTTGGCTTCTAATGACTTGTTAAAATATTGTTGGATTTCAAGGCAATGGCTAATAAAATTTTGAATTAGATTAGAGGTTATGAGGCGAATTTGTGGAAGAAGAAAGAAGTTAAAACAATCGTGTATTATCTTACAAACGAGGTCAAGCCTTTAGAAGGAAGCCTATTATAGGGGCTCTAAACATTTAGTTTTAACGGCTCCTATAGATTCAAATGTCTAAAGTGTAGATGAGGGGACCAATTCTACAATAAAAAAATACAAAAATACCTTTGACAACCTAAATAAATAAATAAAAACAACCTGTCTCTCTTTCTCTTTTCCTCTTCTCTTCTTCTCCTCCTCTCTTCTTCTCCTCCATCACCTCTTTTTCCATTTTTTCTTCTTCAACAACGATTATCTTAACCATTAATGGTTTCAATCGAGCAAAAATTGCAAACCCACCCTTTTTTTAATTACATGATTAGGTTAGATTTGATGAAACTAGGATTTAGAAATTAATACGGTTGGATTTCCCAACCGTATTTATCGTTTACGGTTAGGAAACCTTACCGTATCTAACTGCATCTTCAAAACAAAAAAAAAAATCAAACTTTTTCTTGGATGTGCTTACGGTTGGGAAAACATGAACTCCAAACCGTTTTTTTTCAAACTTTCCTCCGGATGTGCACCGTATTTATGGTTTACGGTTAGGAAACCCAACCGTATTTCAAATTTTTCAATTTTTTTTTTTTTCAGAATTTTCCAACCGTAAGTTACCCTGGATTTGTCTACGGTTGGGAAAATACGAACTCCCAACCGTAGATATAATCTATTGTTAGGTTTCCCAACCGTAAGTTCAATTTTTCAAAAAAAAAATCAAAACTTTTTGATCTTAGATTTTTTTATATATTTAAATTTTGATATAAAATAACGGGTACCTAGCTTAGCTGGTCATTCCCCTTCCCCAAAGTTTCATGCGTTCCAGGAGGTCCCAGGTTCGATCCCCAATCGCGTAATATTGTAGAAATTAACATGGAAGGTAGAGTTAGTTTGCCCCCCTTGTGACACAATCTCAGCCCCCCCATTCGCTTCGGCTCCCTTGGATAGGTTACCCATGAGGCTCGCTGGTAGGCTAGCACAGCAACCTGTTCAATTAATGTAGTAGTATGTTGTCGGAGCTTAGCTTGTTAGGCTTCCAACAAATCCAGCCAGTTGGACTAGCTCCACTGCTAGACCCAACCTCGCCAAACCCCTCTATACAACTAATTTAAGTACAAACCTCTACTACGGTGGGGATCGAACCCCTGACTTCCTCCGTACCGGAGTTGATGGGATACCACTCAGCTATGCTCTTGAACCCTAAACAATCATTAGTTAATTATAATTGATGATATTCTAGGTATTAGTAAAAGTAGTAGGATAAGAGGTTTTATTGATTGCTATTTGATGACCCGATTTTGTTACCTTATGAGCCCTCAAAACCAAATGTTTGGAGCCCTATAATAGGTTTCTTTAGAAGAGTTGGGTGGCGTGACGGAAATAGTATACTAGACTAAATTTAGACATAAGATAAATTTTGGATATATGTGGTAAAACTTGGGTCACACAAAATTTGGGTCAATTATTTTTTTTTTTTTTTTTTTTGTGAAGACTCACAGGACAAAATTTAGGTGATCAAGCAAATTCTTGGTGAAGGAGTAGGTTTCTAAATCACAGTAACAGGTTTTAGATTGCTACCAGATTTTTGGGTTAGCAAAAGGATTTTGTCACAGCTGTTGTACCAAAGACCATTACCTTATGATTATCCATCTCCATAATAACCTTTGTGCTCGGTCATTTGTATACCAAGAACAAATCTCTAAAAGAGTTAGCGTGACAATTTCTTCATTTGTATACATGAAAGAAAGGTTCAAAATATGAAATCAAATTAACGGATAAATGTCCATCTGATATCTTAGGGACCTTTGACCTTATGTAATGGGATCATTTCAGTTTCTGAATCATTTTGATAACTTCGGTACTCGGTCATCTATGTATATTGCCCAAAACCTACTATTAGCAATAGCAAATCATCCCCCTTACCAAGAACCAAACTCGGAAAGAGTTAGGGAGACAACTTCTTCATTTCCCAGAAATCTTTCGTGTCCGTACACAGAAAGGTTCAAAATAACGGGTATACCTGAAATTTTACCAGACCATTTCTTATCACCGCGTTGACAAACTCATCGTAATATTGTACACGGTTCGATGTTCCCGGAATACAAACTCAGTCAATCTGACTTAGACTTGATACGTACACAGTTGACATACTGTGAAATATGAATACGAGAGAGCAAAAAAAAAAAAAAAAACGCACCAAATCTACTCCTAAATTTTGAAGACCTCGTCCACAACTCCACACTACACACCCACAAGCCCACCAGTACTATAGAAAGGACATAAAAAGGACGGATACAGAACAGGTAGGACAACCTCAAAAAGTCAGCCTGTGTCGTTATACTACTATTCTTAGTTTACTAGAAGAACTGGTCTTCGTTGTACTTTTCCGTAAACTGGTCATAGGAGAAAAAATATTCTATGAAAATTAACTGAAATTTCTGTTTTTGTTTGTCCCCACCCTTCCACCACAACATTTTCCCGCTATAAATACACAAACATTTCACTTTATTTTCATTCATCATCAGTATCTTCTAGTACGCTTCATTTAATTCTTAAACACCAACATTCGCCTTTAGTCACATCTTAAACTGCTTACTCCATTCATTTCTGTCTCAATCTCTTTTGGAAATTTTAAGAATGGGGTGTAATGTCATGGAGACAAGACCAGAAGATGATATCCCGTCTTCGGAAAGTATCAAGAAATATAACAAAGGAGTTAAGCATTTATGTGAAACTGGAATTGATAATGTCCCTAAGAAATACATATTTCCTGCTTCTCAAAGAAACAATGAAAATGAAGTAGTGTTAAGCCTTAAGTTGCCTGTTATCGATTTTGCTGAATTACAAGGTCCTGATCGACACAATGTACTTCATTCTCTTTCGAAAGCTCTTGAGAATTATGGGTTTTTTCAGGTACTACTCGACTACGACTAACTCTCTGATTCATTATTCATGAATTAAGTTCTTAAACTTTGGGTTCAAGTGTTAATGAGTTTGATTCTCTTTGTGTTACAGGTTACAAACCATGGCATATCTAATGATACTATTGAAAATACCATGGATGTAAGTCGACGATTTTTCCAACAGCCCATGGAAGAGAGATCAAAGTATATGTCGACTGATCTACAAGCACTGGTCCGTTATGGAACTAGTTTTAATCAAAGCAATGATAGCGTTTTTTGTTGGAGAGATTTCTTGAAACTTAACTGTCATGCCATGGAAGATTCTCTACCTCATTGGCCTACTTCTCCTTCAGATTTTAGGTTTGTTAATTACTTCAGTATCCCATGTTTAACTGTATTATTATCTACTCATTATTACAAAGTTAAATGCTAACTAAATCTCTGGTTAATCAGTGACTCGATATTTCAGTACGCCAAGCAGAACAAATTCTTGTTTTTCAAGATCATGGAAGCCATCATAGAGAGCCTTGGTATAATCCGTAAAATCACAGAGGATAACAGCAACGCAAATGACGAAGCCTTGAAGGATTTTGTTTCACAAGAATTTGAAAACGGAAGCCATCTTATGGTTATCAACCATTACCCATCTTGTCCACAACCGGAGCTAACACTTGGTATACCACCACATTCCGATTTCGGGTTTCTTACTCTTCTCCTCCAAGACGAAGTCGAAGGACTTCAAATACAACATGAAGGACAATGGCTAACCGTCGAACCAATCCCAAATTCTTTCGTTGTCAATGTTGGTGACCATCTTGAGGTTAGTTAATAATTTTCATGAAACCATCATCATTTTTGCATGAAACTGTTGTCTTTAGTTTTGTTATTGACTTTTTCTTTTTGCATGTAAACAGATATTCAGCAATGGAAGGTACAAGAGTGTATTACATAGGGCAATAGTGAATTCAAACAGATCAAGAACATCGGTTGCTTCGTTGCATAGTATGCCAGTCATGAATATGGTGAGACCTTGGCCAACACTCATCAATGAAGACAACCCGAGGCGTTATATGGACACAGACTTTGCTACTTTTGTTGATTTTATCTCTAATTGCGAACTTAAAGAGAAAAAATTTCTTGATTCAAGAAAGTGCTGACCTTTACCAGAAAAGTAAGACCATGGCAAATCAAAACAAAATCTACCAAGACTGAGTATGAATTAATTATGGGTTCTCTCGATCTAAAAAACTAAATAAAAATAAAATAATAACGGGTTTGTGTTTTCGTCAGCATCATCACAGTGACATCGTCAGCCTTTCATTTCCGGTGTACTTGTGTTCTTGTGGCCCTTGTGTTGTGTGTTAGTATAACTTATTCCGGTTCTACTGAGAACCTTTTTCATTTAAATGCAACTATCATTGAAATATATCTGGTTTCCAATTTTACTATAACTTGCTTCAAAGGTGATTTTCATCCTTGGTAATCAATATAATTTTTTTCTTTCGAATTGCATATAGTGATCGGAGTTAATCCGGCCAATCGACGAAACCTATATGCAACAGCCATTGAAAAACTTCCAGTGGCCTTGAAAAGATTTGAAATGGTCGCCTATGGGGGAAAAAATCAAACTAACCTGTGGCTAAGGCAAAATTGCGAACCTCTGTCTGTACCAACCCCTGCAAGCTACGTGAGACAATTTCTTGACAACATATTTAGTAGAACAAATAAAAATAATATACAAAGTGATATTAAGGACCATTTCTTCTACGCGTTGACATTTGATTATATGCCCAATACATTGTATTAGTGTTGGTTGTATACAAACTCAGTCGATATGACTAAGACATACAAACCATAAAAGTCAGCAGCAAATCCATTCCTAAATATGGAGACCATATACGTAGAATTTGGAGACACGGGTAACAATCAAAAACAAGTTTCTCTACAAGTATTGAAATTTGCAAATAAAAAGAAATTTCTGGAAGGGACTCGCAACTGCTATGGAAGGGACTCAAGTTACAGGGAGAATTTGCAAAAAGTCAGCCCGTGTCGTTATACTGGAACCAGTTGTAGTACTACTTTTCATGCGTATAAAACCGTAAGCTAGCTAAGTGTTCATTTTCTGTGTACATGTTTGTAGTTATCCTTGACAATACCCTCATCAACCATTCCCCTATAAAATACATCATTGAATTCCATCCTTTTTCATTCCATCATCAGCTCATAACATTTCTCTGTGATCTATAACTTCACTTAAAGCTACTTACCAGTTCATGTTGGGTGTGAAGTTATGGAAATGAAAGATGAAGATAGCAGTTCATCCTCAAAAAGCATCATACGTAACAAAGGAGTTAAACATTTATGTGAGACTGGAATCGCTAATGTTCCTAACAGATACATATTTCCTGCCCCTCAAAGAAACAATGAAGAAGATCAAGTAGTATCAAATTTATCTGGTTTAAACCTTAAACTACCTATCATTGATTTTGCTGAATTACAAGGTCCTAATAGGCTCCAAGTTCTTGATTCTCTTGCCAAAGCTTGTGAGAATTATGGGTTTTTTCAGGTACAACCTAACTTCTCTCTAATTCATTAATTAATAACTTAATTTTAGTGACTTAAGTTCTTAATTTTGGGTTAAGTATTAATTAGTTTGATTATCTTTATGTTTCAGGTTATAAACCATGGCATATCTAATGATACTATTGGAAATATGATCGACGTAAGTCGACGATTCTTCCAACAACCTATGGAAGAGAGATCAAAGTTTATGACGACTGACGTCCGAGCACCGGTTCGTTATGGAACTAGTTTTAATCAGAGTACGGATAGTATTTTTTGTTGGAGAGATTTCCTAAAACTTGTTTGTCATTCCATGGAAGATTCTCTTCCTCATTGGCCTACTTCTCCTTCGGATTTTAGGTATGTTAATTACTTAGATAATCAAAGTTTAATACTAATTGCCGTTAAACATCTACATGCTAACTAATTCCTTTCGCTAATTTTTAACAGGGATTCCATATGTGAGTATGCCAAAGAAAACAAGTTCTTATTTCTCAAGATCATGGAAGCCATTACAGAGAGCCTAGGAATAGTTCTTAAGACCACAAGGAATGACAACGATGATATAATTAACGATTTTGTTACAAAAGAATTTGAAAACGGAAGTCATGTTATGGTTATCAATTGTTACCCATCTTGTCCTCAACCGAAGCTAACACTGGGTATGCCACCACATTCAGATTACGGGTTTCTAACTGTTCTCCTTCAGGATGAAGTTGAAGGACTACAAATACAACATGAAGGACAATGGATAACCGTAGAACCAATACCTAATTCTTTCGTTGTCAATGTTGGTGATCATCTTGAGATATTCAGCAATGGAAGGTACAAAAGTGTGTTGCACAGGGCAATAGTGAATTCAAAAAAGTCAAGAACATCAGTAGCTTCACTGCATAGTATGCCATTCATAAATATGGTGAGACCATCACCAGAACTCATCAATGAAAAGAATCCAAGGCGTTATCTGGACACAGATTTTGCTACTTTTCTTGATTTTCTCTCTTCTTCTGAACTGAAAGAGAAAAACTTTCTTGATTCAAGAAAGTGTTGACCTTTTTTTCTTTTTTATGTCAAGTAGAATGAGTTATAAGCTTATAGATCGGGTAAAAGTACTTTATGGTGTTTGTACTATTCAATTCAACATTGTTGTCATCACTGATGAATCATCAATGTGACATTAGAACTTTCTATTAGAGGGTGTTACGGGGTTATTATAATGCAAGGTACTATCTGTTTTCATGTTAAAAAATCTAATAGTTTTTTTCTTTTTTTGTGAAAGTTAAGTAGATTAATGAAGCAAAAGAAAAAAGTTTACAGAGAGTTACTCAAAGTGTTGGTTTCCCTTATCTCATGACAGTGATTTGAGATATTGGCCACTACCAACATATTGTTAACTCCTATATCTGAAAAAGAAAAGAAAGAAGAAAAGGCAGCTGAATTTGAAAATATAACATCTAACTGTAAGGCATTTAAAATGCAGTCTGGCATTTAATAGCTTGTTTGGATACCATTCCAAAAATTGCTTTCCAGACTTTCGAAAATAAAAAAGTTAAAAGTTAGTCTAGGTACACAATTCTGGAATGATATCTACAAGTAAAATAATTAACTTTTGGTGAAGCAAAATATTTTGCTTCTGCTTCTGGTATCCAAATATGCTATAAAGGGCTGTGCCAGAGCTGCCTTTCACATAGAATGCCTTGAGTGTGTGAATTATAACATTCAGGTGAGGTTGAAATTAAGATCGATAGATGGTGAGGTTTAGTATTTCGGAATGTACTCATTTTTTTATGGGTATGTAGAGCTTTGTTAGATAAGCATATGCCCATAATATTAGATTCAACTACTCTCCAGTTTAAGTTTTATTGCGAAAGATATCCCCCAAAATTATGAGATAGTGTGAAAATAAAAGTGTTAAGAAATCCTCCCTCACTAAGTTATATTTAAACTTAGCAATTCCTCATTATATATACAATGAGCCGTCAATTAGAAGAATTTTTTTTTTTAACATTAGGTTAAAGTCATCTACTCTATGCACGAACTGTTTGAGATTCATTATTGGTGAGGTGTCCCTGACCCACCCACTAACGGCTCCATGCACGGTACCAGCTGAACACCACAGGACCCTACAAAAAAAAAGTATCTGTCTCTATGCGGTTTTGATAGTGTTCTTGATTGTTTGATTAGAGTTTCACTTTTCATTACATCTTATTTATCTTCCTTCAACACTAGCAATAGTAGCTGATATCGCAAGGTTTCAAGCCTTCAACTTCTTCAATGCGGACGAAGATGGGAATCCTCCAAAGAAAAAGAACTCTGATTTTTTCCATAAAGACTCTTTTAGGACGTGGTTTCGAGTTAAATAATTTATCAATTCATAGTAGGTGGGAGGAGTGAGCTGTTTACATTACAAGGAAAAAGATAGAGACGGATGATTGTGTGTTTTGATAGTGGAGGGAGGAGTCACATAGACACGTAGAAGATACATTGGCGAAGTAAACCTTAGTTTATGTTTCTAAATGAAAAATTGTACAAATTAGGGTTGAAGTTGGTTAAATTATGGATCAAATATCATTCATGTTTTCTAAATTTAGCACTCACCTTTTAGTTTTAAAATCAAAATGGTGTCTCCTCATGGTTTTTCGTTCTGTCTACCACTCAATGAAAGTCTTTTTTGTGATAAGAGAAATTGAAACACTGCTAATTTCAAAAGATTAAACATGATAATTTTCCATACTGCCATGCATGAGAAGCTTTAAAACACTCCATTGGAACGTGCACGTTATGTTATACTCACTCCGTCCCAAATTTGATGAGCTAGTTGTAGTTTGCACAATTCTTAAGGCAAAAAAGAAAGAGGATTATGTTTAAGTATTTTTTACAATTATACACTTTTGAATAATAACTAGTATAATTTAGAAATGATTTATCTCTTACACTACACCACGGTTTTTCGTAAATTTTATACCGTTAAAAAGCATTTTAAAACACTTACGTAACGAATATAAACATGGCTATCAAATTATACATATTTCTTATAGTAATATAATAATCAATTAAAAGGGTAGTTTTAGAAATATCCTCTTGATTAGTGAGAAAGCTCATCTATTTATGGGACTGTACACAGTACAGGACGTACAGGGTACAAATAAAGTAAGGTGCATAGACTTTCTCCAGAAAGTAGAACACAGTTTCCCACAAAATAACCACTCAGTCTGACTATTGGGAGCAGACAACTATTTATAGACATTTCCTAAAATGGGGATGTCAAACATGTGTCCTTTCCTATCTTTCCTTATCTTGCTACTGCCCCTTTAGTTGTACAATTGTACTTTAGATTCTTCTAGATGACTTTTCCCACGTGACTTCTCTGCACATATGTCTGTTAATGAAGAGGGTGGGATGATGTACGGCACTCCTTCTAGGATATGGGGAGACCGGACATCCTCCTTAGAGTGGAGTGTTGCGTGGCATTCCTTTTAGGATATGAGGAGGCCAGATATTCTCCTTTGGAATTTTCCAGGAATCTACATTAAGTCCCCTGGCTGTTTGGGTAAGGCGTTAGTCTTCTCAACAGTCTATTACTTCTTCCTGGCGCCATCAGCGCTCTGCTCCCCTTTAACCGCTTTGCTTTGTAACTTGCATTTCTTTCGCAAGTCCCCTTGTTCTGCATATTCAGGAGGTGCTGGTTGGTATGCCTACCGCAAGTCCCCTGGTTGGGAAGAAGCACTTGTCGTTCTTGTTTGAGACTTGCATACTTTTTGCAAGTCTCCTTGTCGGCGTGGCATGACCATGGCTTCTTCAAGACTCACATGTTTTGCAAGTCCCCTTGTCTAAATCATTGAGATTCTGGGAAGGCTTTACACGTGACATCTATTTGAGTGGGGGGTTGGTTAAGACGGTTACCTCCTCAATCTGACAGTTAAATGTGGATTACATCCCTTCATCTTCTTTGGAAGCCGTTTCAGTTGTCATCAGTTACGCCCTTTTGAAATCTTGTGAGCCTATAAATACATGCCCATACGTCATTATCACAAATCATTCAATTCTTTCTGAATCCCTTTCTCTTTCTTTCCTTCTCAAACTTTACATTAGCGTCCTTTCATTCATTCTTCCTTATGAGCGACCATGAGAGTTCGGCGGCTGAGAGCTCTATTGGCGGTGAGGAGTCCATGGGAGAGGAAGCCCCTTTTACAGTCCCTATCTTATCAGAGGAGGAACGTGTCTTTCGTCATGGGAAAGGCAAGGATTGGACAACAATTCTAGCTAAGAAGAAGACCGCCAGCAAGGTTAAACAGAACACGCCCGAGCCGAGCAGTGCCGCTTCTCTCTTGGATGATGATTTCCATCAACGAGTCAGTAGACCAACCAGTTTCAACCCGCCTGTTGTAGACGAAGAAGTCAGTGACTGGCTTCTGGCGGAGGAAGTCGAAGAGCCAGTTTTGCTCCCAATTGCTACTATTTCCCGTCTTCGGCTTTCTCGTGGTAATTTTATACTTCTTCAGGTATCCTTTTTATCCCGGGATAACTCCTGTTCAGAATGGCGCCCATGGGTGGACTACATTCTCTCGATTCCTTATTGTCGTTAAATGATCATCAAGTTAAACTTGATGGAGGCGCTTTCTTCGTCTCGATATCGGCGTCTTACCATAAATAATAAGGATCTGCTTTGTTTGGTCTTGAGATGGATTCCTCTAGTTCATACTTGTATTTTCGCCAGAGGAGAAGCGTCTCCTACATTGACAGACGTTGTATCTTTAACTGGTATCCCTCTTCATGAGAGCCATGACTTTCGAGACATGGCTGGCGGTAGCGTCATGACCGCCAGTGATGATCTTATATTACTCTTTTTAAAGAAGGCGCGTATAGATTCGAGGAAGCGAACTACTGAAGTAGGCTCATCATCTGGAGTTCAAGCGCCCACCAAATCGTTAAAGAAGAAAGACGCCGAAGGCACCACACCTAACAAGGGGAAGAAGGTGCTTTCCGCTGAAGAGGCTGCCGCCGTTCTAAAGGCTTCTCAAGAACCTGTCAGGCGTGTTACTTTGAGCATGTGGGTCAAGATGTGGGCGCCTCATTTGGTGAGAGAATCTGGATGGGAACCTCTTACTCCTCCTTCCGGGTCTACGGATCGTCATGAGTTAGCATTTTTCCTATCTTACTGACTGTCTCATGAGGTCTTCGAGGATTCTCCAAGTGACGTAGTTAGGGATGAGTCGATGACTATGGCGGTCATGACATCGCGCGACATATCTTTCCCTTTAGCTCATATGTTCCCTTGTGGCTTATATCGTCACTTGGATTTGTTGGTAAGCGACATTCAGAAAGCAAATGACGCTTCCTTCATGGTTGAGACTTATCTCCCAGCAAATTTTATCCAAATGTGGGCTTGGGAGCATTATCGTGATTATAGGTCGGAAGTAAATGACCTAGAACTCGAGGGAGGGCGGATTGTTACTGCCGAGGATGGTAAAGAACATGTTGTTTCTTACCCTATTTCTTTTTCTCGAACTGCATTGTATGATAAACCACTTGCCAAGCAGTCCATCTGCCTGGCGCCTTTGTTAGACCATTTGAAGAATTTTACTTTTCGTCCATATGATGATGATGAAAGCGGGGAAAGTTCTCATCATTTCGTCTCCCTTTTCCCTGAAGATTTTGTGGATACTCAGCTAGATGCTCCTTCTTTTGATGCTTGTAACTTTGTGGCCGCGGTGACCCCAGGGGATCTCTCTGGTTTTTATAAGGGTGAATTTTTTGCCGAGGCTTACAATCTGAATCGCGTTGCTCGTCAGGCGGGATTTGATCAATGAACCATTTTTTATCTTTCTCCGGCTTGTGTAGAGGATCCTCAGTTAGTAGAAAGGAGTTTTATGCGTTTTGTTTTCAAGGATAACAAGCCACGCTTTTGTCGTCCACCATTCAACCCACTCAAAGTTCCGCAACTTGGCCGAGAGTTAAAGGTTACTCATCAGTTGTATATGTATTGGATTAGAGAACTGGAAAATTTGCACCAAGCCTTGGCGGCAGATGCTTTGGCGGTTCCTCCACCAGATCCGAAGGAGATTTATCGCCTAGGTCGCATTAGATTGCCCGAGGAGGTCATGCGTTCTCATGGACTTGCTTCTAGTGGCAAGAAAAAGCGCCTAGACGCTCCACCTCCTCGTGGCAAGGCTAAAGGGAAGACTCCAGCGACCTCGAAGTTTCAGGATGTTGTTCGTAATCTATGTGGTTCCTTATCCCAGGGAAACGAGGTATCTCCTACGATCTTCCCTTCTTCCCCCCCACCCACACACACACACACATTTTCTTTGTTTGGGGGGGGGGGGGATCTTCTTCTATTTGTACTTGTTGATGGTGGTTATTAGCTCATGGCCTAAATTGTGAAACCCTATATATAATGCGCCGTTGTTCTGCAAAGAAACTGAACCATTTTAAAGTGATGAGTGCCTAGGACTCTTTACTAACATATATATATATTGAGAAACCATAATTGTGCATGTAGCAACAATCCCAAATGTTCTGTAAATTTTATCTTCCACCTGCATTTAATGCATGGTCTGTCGAGTATCCATTTTATGCCTTGTTCCCCAGCCGAACTCTTAATGTTGGCATGACATGACAATTAATGTACGCTCGCAGCAGAGTATCATGAATTTCCCGAAGTGTCAGGATTAAAATATGCATGGAAGTACTCATTTAGAGGCACACAAAGTTATGCTGCCCTCTGAAATATAATTAGTGATTTTGTATGAACACACAAAATTCACCAGAAATTGATTGATTTTGTGCCATCCCACAAAATTCAATCTTTCTAACCTAATTTTACTAATTTACAAAAATTAGGTCCTTTTTGCGGTCTGCGCAATATCTCGAACCCAATTGGTCGAGACCAAACCTAGGTAATGATGTAATTTTAAAGTGGTAAGTAAGGTTGTCGTTCACTCGGACTT